>JANIJG010019621.1:0-69396 GCA_024611175.1 Megaceryle torquata
TGAGGGAACTGGGGCTGTTTAGTCTTGAGAGAAGACTGAGAGGGGATCTTATTAATGTCTATAAATATCTGAAGGGTAGGTGTCAAATGGAAAGGGGCCAATCTCTTTTCTCTAGTGCCCAGCAATAGGACAAGGAACAATAGGTACAAACTTGAGCATAGAAGGTTCCTTCTCATGTTGAGGTGGAACTTATTTACTGTGAGGGTGACGGAGCACTGGAACAGGCTGCCAAAACAGGTTGTGGAGTCACCTTCTGTAGAGACTTTCAAAACGTGTCTGGATGTGTTCCTGTGCCCTAGGTGATCCTGCTTTGGCAGGGCGTTAAACTTGATGATCTCTAGAGGTTCCTTCCAACCCCTACCATTCTATGATCCTATGATAGTGTTACAACTATATTTCAAAATCTGGACACTGTAACAATGGGGATATATGGAGAGTCAAGAAAGACCTTTTAGCATATCAAAAAGGAATTTACTGTCAACAAAATAGAGATGTTAATTGGCTGTCTGTATAATTTTAACCCTGTTCTTCCCTGAAAAAAATTCTAACTCCTTCTAAAAGAATAGTCCTTAGAGCAGGACTTCTTAGAATCTTTAATGTTTTTCCTCATTTGACCATTTACCATCTACCAAAACACTGGACACAGGTAGTTGCTTTCATTCTTTGGATGATTGAGTATATTATAGTAACAGTTCATTACCAATGTAATTTTCAGCTAGTATTTTCGAACTTTTAGTGCAATTCTTTCTTATTTCAAAAGTGGTCTAATTATGTTTATACCAAAAGTTTGTGCAGGTTGAGATGTGAGAAATTGTTTAAATAAACTTCTTAAATCTTCTTTCAAAATAAAATCTCTAACAGTCTAATAATCTTCTTATGTTGCTGAAGCAGTATACAGATTATGTGAATTCTGTTTGAATAACTGTAAAATGGATCAGAATTACCATTTAATTAGGAAAGGGACCCAGCATATTTCCAAAGTAATAGCAGTATAAATGTTCAAACTTCTAGAAGCAGCACAGACATCCATGTGTCAATATGATCTGATTTCTCTAGACATCAGGGTTTAAAATAATTTAGAGTCTACAGTTAAAATATCCATTTTGAGAATTACCTTAGAATCCTTCTATATAGATGTTCAAAGCAACATTGAATTTATTTAAACTTGTTTTTTATTTTTATAGGCACACTGAAAAATTGTTTCTGTAATTGTTATGTTTTGCAAGTAATGAAGCTAGGTCGTACAAGTACGAATTACAGAAGTCTTAATATGTACAGTACAAGTAAGATAAAATGTTTAAATACAGAGTCATAAGAATAGACTTGAGTAGTTTGGTTTTTTTTTTTAATCACAAACCTAACTTATAGGAGTAATTATGGTTAATAGGTTAGAAAGGTACATCTCCATCATCTACTCATGCTCCCCAGTACTGATCTGGATAAAATATCTTGTTCATATGTATTACACTCCTCAAGCATGCTCTTGTTAGGTTTGGGTAGTTTTTTGGTTTTTCTTGTTGACTGAGTATCTTGTGCATCAGAAATAAAGGACATTTTGATAACTGGTAAGAGTTGTGGAAAGAACTACAAGAAAAATAATTTTTTTTTTTTACATGGGGAAAGGAGTCATTTTATATCAACTTTTTCTTTTTCCTTTTTCTTTTCTTTTTTTTTTTTTCTGAAAGGATATCTAACATGGTAAAAAAGGATGGCTTGATTTTGAACTTTACACACAAAGATTTTATTGAGAGGGGAGTGTCTGCACACTGAAAAAGAAAATATACTTTAAAAGAAAAATTGAGGAGTTGGTAAACACAGTACAAGTGAAACAGAACCCAAAATTTATATATAAAAGAATCATACCTTTTGGGGTGTTTTGGTGAGTGCATTTTTGAAGAATCAACTCGTATGTTCTTATGGGCTGGTTTACTGTTGCTTTGAATAATTTTGATTATATGCATAGATGAAAAGCATGTATAAGCCATAACTTTTCTGGTTTGGCTTATGTGGATGCTCCAATATGCTTGTTGGAGGTTATTTTAAATATCTTCTTAAACTGTTTATTTTTTCTGTATCAGACATCCTGCTGTTCTGTGTCAGACAGTACTTCTCAATTTCAAATAAAAACTGCATGACAGAATGCAATACAAAGCTCATCCAATTTGATCAGGCATTGCAGTTCTCTCCTCTCATCTTTTGCTATGTATCTAAAGCACAGTATGCTGACTTTAGTTGGAAATAGCTGAATTGATGAGGGGTTTTTCATGCATTTATTTTGAAAAAATCCTACTGAATATTTCATAAATGGGAACCACTCCTTATGATAACTGTTTTTATGCATGGAGCTTGAAAGTAATGAAATGTTTATATTCTCTTTCTGCATAATTCTGTACATATGACTGAAAAGGTTTGTAACAATTTGAATCTTCTCACATTAAATTAGGAGAAAGTCAATGTTGAAGCTCTTATATGTTAAAAGTGCTGTTTTGTAATCACTCATCCAATTCAGGAAAAATCTTTGACTGTGAGGAAATCTATCAGTGGTGTGGTGTAGGTGTGCTAAGAAGGTAACCACCACTATGACTAAGCACTACTTACCCCACAGTTCTTTCAACTTGCTGTATGTGACAGGTCTGTATTATTTCTGGAATTCACACAGGCATCTTATGTGAATGCTCATATAAATGCAGTATTCTCATACTAAACAAAGAATACAATCTACTACTTGCATTTTGCCCACTGCTTAAGAGGTCTGAAACAATCATTCCGTAATTACTCAGTAGTCCCGTTAATGCTGACTAGAATTATTATTCTCTGTCTTGCGTATTTATCACATGATGACAGTACACAGTAAATGATCATAATTTGCTAGAAGTTACAATGTAGTCAAGCCAGATACCCTTTATGAATGTGCTGCATTTTACAAACTGTGAATGTCCTTGTATCTTTTTCTCTCCATTAATATTATCTATTAAAAAATCAACTATCCTACTGTTTCAAATTGTAATTATTTTGAAATAATTGGCTTGAATAATGCATGAACTTATCAGCTGTAAATGGTAAAAGATGCATGATGCATAGTTATGATTTTCCAGAAATATGTTTAAGGTTTATGTAGAAAACATGTTTCTTGTTTTGTTTTGATTCTGGCATCAAAAAATCATTTATTATTGAGCTTTGTTTGACATTCCTTCAGGTTCAAACTTCTTGGGATTCTGCATATAATCACAGCAGATATGTGTACATCTCTTAGTGCTTGGCTGAGCATAGAAGACTTAGAAGAAACCCTAGAGGAAAAAATTCACTCCCTTGATGCATTCTTTAAAATCATTAATGTTTTCTGGCTGCATCATGGAAGTGGGTCTTGCTAGCAGAGCAATGTAATTAACCTTCTTTATAAATTAAATGTGTAAATGTGTTACATAGTGCACAGAACTGGGATAGAATTAGTTCTACTTCAGTGTAGGTTTAGTTGGGAAAAAAGAAATAATTTTCTAACAGCTTGGGAACTTGGGACTTGGGAATTTGAAGCAGATTTTACTCTCTTTAAACAAGCTATCAAGTACCTGAGGCTAAGAATGGCTAAATGTGAAATGTAGTCATATATTATTATATACAGGATCAATATTTCAAAAGGCCATCTTAGCTCTTGGAGAAAAGGATTTGCCATTTTTTCTGTGAACCACAAAAGAAGCCTAGCCAGAAATACTTATTTTTCATAATTTTTTTCATCATGCAAAGATGGGAAAAGAATAAATAAATTATTCAAGTAGCCATCATTAATTGGGAAGGCACTTTAGCTATCATGGAAGGGGAAAAAATCTTGCATAATTTATAAAGGTAAAATATACCATAAAAATAATATAAAATTAATAGCTTATGTGAAAGGCCAGAGTTTGCTACCCATTTGTACATAAATTTATGAAAAGCATTCTGTTCTCCCCCTTTCCTTAAGAACAAGAGTGAGACATCTTTCTGAGAGAAAAGATTTCTTTTATTAAAGAAATGTGATTGTTCTTTTGTCTTACATATTTAAAGCAAAGGAACATGACAAAAAGGAAACTAAAGAAATAATGCACAGTGCCAAATACAGATGTCATTAGACTGCTTGTGCACTGGGAAACTGATTCATGTCCTGAAGGCATGGTCAAATTCAAAGCAATGAACTCAGGAAAGATCCCTACAGCTTCTGCAGGTGGTTTTATCTGAAGGGATACAAAGATGGGGAAGAGTTTCTAGAAAAAAGAAGGTCATTTATAACATGCTCAAAATGACTCCAAAAGAACTGGACATACTTGTTTTCACTTTGTCCTGAGGTAGGGGCTGGCCAGGTTACCATATGGGTTCACTGGATGCATGTACAAGGCAGTAATCCTTTCTTGTCTACAAAGACAAAAAGAAATAATTTGAGGAGTATGTGGCAGAAGCAGTACAGCAGAAGTTCCATCAGAAGCTGTAAGTGTGGCAACATTAATTGTTGTATGAGACATACGTATGCATGAGACCAAGTAGGCAATCAGTGTAGCAATTGGTCTGAAAATTCATATGGTAGCATTTTGACTGACTTCTACAAAAATCAGTGATGTGACATGAAAAAATTATTAATTTTTTTTTTCTGTTGTAATGAGAGATAAACACCACTTTCTTGAAAAATGCCTCCACCAGAATTGTTCCTTTTAATGTGTTAAATGAAATCTGTTGTGGGCTTTTATAAAAGAAACAAGTAAAATGAACACTTTGAGGGTAATCATATAAATACTTCCATCATGGAATGCAGAGATAAAGATTTCCCCTAAAAGGGTCATTTAGTAATTTTTGACTTTGTGGGGCATTCTAAAAACAGGAAGACTTGTGAGAGAGAAAGTACTAAGTGTTGGATACCATATAATTTTAAGATCAGTTTGTATTTTCTTCTTCTGCTACTAAATATTTTTTTTAATTCCAGATTTTTTTAATTTTTATTTCTTTTCCTTCCTGTAGATTTGTTCTGCAGTGTGTGTGTTGCTTTGAGGAAGTCAGTGATTTTTCTCAGCTATATTTGTATATATTTTACAAAATAATTAACCTGTATTGTGGGTCATGGAATTTCTTCTTTCTTGACTTTATGACTAACATCAGAGAACATGTGCAGCTTGCCAAAAGAGAGAATGAATAGAAAGTTGATTGATACTGACAGCAAGATTAGGAATAAATACTCAGGTTTGTTGTTTTTATACAACAATAGCTATAGCTTTTTGTTAAAGATTAAATTAACCGAAAACCAATTCCAAAGAAGTCCCATTATCTTGCTGCATTTTTTAAATAAATCCTAGTACTACACTAATTTGCATTGCTATATTATTTATATATTATATAAGATGTAATGAAGTATTTTTAGTGGAAAATATTCTCTTCCCCATCTGCTTAGGCAAACTCATTTCCCTAGAACTTCCGTTTCTAGAGTTAACACTTTAGTTAGAATGTGTTAACTGTGGAATCAAATATATGAATCTGCCTTTTGACTAGATTTGATAGAAAGCCTTGGACAACAGAAATGGTGTCTGATCATTCATTCAGGTGAATTAAAAGGGGTTGATGGTGATGGTGTGCATTGGCTACAGAAACTGGCTTACTTAAAAATGAGCTTCCTCTCCGAATAATATTTTCATTACATGGTGAACAGCATTGCAAAATAAAGAATGTTATTTTGGTTACTATATGTGTGCACAAGCAGGGTGTTACTGCTGTTCAATGTTAACAGGTAAAAGATAGATGAAGAAAAGTGAAAGGTCTGCATGCTTATTTCTTTTATCCTTGCAGAGAAGCATGTCATACCTAATCAAGTATATTTGGCTTCTTAGAATTGCTATTTAACATAGGCAGAACACCTGTGTCTAGTTGCATCTGTTATCTCTGACACCTAAACCTGTATTCATCTATGTGCATTTACACCACCTTGCTACTGTTGAGCTAGCTACAGTATCCTGAACAAAACTTCAGTCATGCCATCAGGATAGGAAACATACCCAAACTAACCCTGATTAAGATGTGTCAATATATGAATGATAAATGTCATAGGAATTGCAAATTATTACCCCCTGAGCTATTTATCTACCATCTCAGCACAGTTTCAGCTCTGAGGCTCTGTTTATGCTGTCTTTTGAATCAGCTAGTCTATATCAATTCAAAAGGTCTGTATCAACTGCAGTCCCATGATACCTGTTGTAAATAGGATCACTAACCCCAATATACTGCCCAAATAACAAGATCTAATAACAGTCAGTCAAGCCAAATTCTCCCTATATTCCAATGTCAGGTGTAACAGTCTTCACTTCCTCTTGTGCTGTTTTCCTTTTAAACCTCATGAAAATGAAAGCATTCAAGACTCTTAAGAAATCAAACCTTATTTCACACATAATTTTTCCTTCTTTTCCCTTTTCTTCCAAGAGGTATTGCAAAAACTAACTTGGAGCTCACTACAGATTGATTTGCTGTATTCCTAGACTGAGTTTTCAAAGTTCATTAAATTAACTTATCCCTCTTATCTATCACAATTAGACACCCAGATAGCTTCATGTCTAGACATATTGATAGAAGACATAGTTGCTATTCTCTCATGGAAGATTATAGTTAATAATTGGGATTAAGGCACTGGCATGCATATTAGAAATCACTGCAGCCAAAGAACTCCTTTATCATCTGAATCTGCAGTAGATGCATAGACAGTTCCATCAGGAGCTACATTACCTTCTATAAACTGAGGTGTGTAGGACACAGAGGATAACAACAAATGTCACTCTCCCAGCAAAACAGCAGAGATCCATTCCAGTTCTGACTGTAAAGGTGGAAAAACATCTGAAAACAATAGCATAGTCAGAATAAACAGAAAAATAAGTTGGTCCAGTTCTGAGTTTTAAGCATATCTGGATGTTATAATACCAATTCTCCATTAAGGCATTTGTATTTATATTCACATAAAGGTGACTCCCTCACAGAAACTTGGATGCATTACTTCCTTCCCATGTTCCACTCTGTATGGCTTTGCATCAGAGATTTTAATAAAATCACAGTTTAAGGGCCAAGATCCAGATCAGTTCCTGCTCAGTTGGAAAGCAGGTAGTCTCAGACCATTCAGAAATCTGTTACAGGAAAATCAGCCTTCTTTGAAAAGCAACAACCGAGAGTTTTCTAAGCTCCTCTGGAGGCAGAAAACCTGTGAGAGAGTTGACAAGAAAAAAGAATGGGCAGTTTAGATGTTGCAGGGTTTCTGTCACTCCACTGACTCTTCAGAAAAGCCCAGAGACTAGAGATAAGGACAAGAGCAGGCTGAGAAAAATGGTCAATGGTATAAATAGATTAAGAACCACCTAGGAAAGAACAAACATTAACATACCATGATAATGTAAAGCAGGAAATGATCATGTGTATGTCTAACATGGAGCAGGCCATGGGGTGATTAAAATGGTAATCAGATCTTGTAAGCCAAAGCGAAGAGTTCTTTAGAAAAGGACATCAGTTTACAGCAAGTTTGTAAAATTTTCAGTGTTCTTAATGTTTGTTAAAAATTTATTGCAATTATAGCATGTTTTAATATCAATATCTTGTCATAGGATTTTTCTGGAGTATTCTTCCCTTAGTTAAAAATACATTAAATTTTCAGGCTTTGGTGTCAGTGATGGGTATCATTGCCATACAATCTGTACACAGATTATTTAAAGAAATTATTTAAAAGAAAACAAACCAAAACCAACCAAACAAAAAACCATCAAAAACCCCAAAACAAACCAACCAAACAAACAAAAAACCACCACCAAACAAACAACAGAAAAACCCCAAAACCAAAACAAAGTCCTTCCTGGTGTTTGGTGTTGGCAGGAATTTCTTAGCCTTTTCAGCTAGGTCTTTAGTACATGTAGCCAAGTGTTTCTGCATGTACTGTGAAACAGTACACAACATTGCAACAACACATCATCAGTAAGGTAAAACTAACCCGTTTCATGACAGTCTCATCCCAGTTCACGTTCCCTATTAGTGGGTGAACAATCCAACACTTGGTGAATTCTGCTTCACAATGATAGGAAGAACAGACATTAAAGGATCAAAAAGTGGCGTCACTATGAACGCTTGGCTGCCACAAGCCCAGTTATCTCTGTGGTAACTTTTCTGACACCTCCTGCTTAAAACCCAAAAAGCCAGAAGGATCGTGAGGCCCTGCTTTCACGGTGTGTATTCACACTGAAAATCAAGGTCAAGCAAGCTTTTGCCCTTCTGCTCCACAGGAGGCTTCTGTCCTCCCTGAGCTTGCCTTAGGACAACTACGTTACACTTTGACAGGTGTACTACCCCAGTCAATCTCCCCACCTGAATACTGCATGAAGCACTGAACTATAATAGGGATAGTATAATGGTACTAATTAATACTAGAAATAATAGTTACTAGCCAGTAATAATAATTACTGTCTTTTATCAAACCTTACACAATTACATCTTATACCTGTACTTTCTCTGTAAAAGGAATCTGAATTCCAGTACAATATGTTATATCAAAGTTCATTAGGATTTTTTTCTCTTTCAACATTCCTTTTTATTATCCATTTTAATTACCAACCTTCATGTTCTTCATTTGATTACTGCAAAAAGCAAACCCATTTTTAAAATTCTGTCATGTCTGTAATGGAAACTGGCATTCTTGACTAAGGAGTAATAAAATGTTTGTTGCATAAAATGTACTGAATATAAACAAAGGTAATGGTAGTCTGAAGTGTCAAAGAATGAACTGTATATAGGGGTTGTATTTTGAGAAATCCAGGCCATCCAGTGATTCGGATATGAACAGCTCCAACAGTAAACAAGGAGTACCATGTTTCTTGTCTTTGAAAAATTGTGAAATTCATTACATTAAAATATTGTATATCTATGAAAGTCTTAAACATTTACTAAAACACTACCTTTATGAGTATTGCACATTTGTGTCATAAAGAAAACAAACACTGGTGTAATTGTGACAGATTGAGTAATTAGGAAAAAAATATGAAGCAATGCTCTTTTTTTAACTGTAAACTTATTCACAGTTACCAAGTTTAGGAATTTATAAAACGTTTAATTCATATCAGTACCATGAATGTTTCTTTTATACTGTCATGGTCTCATAAACTCCCCTCATATATGACCCCCAAATTTAATTGGAAAACATCTACAACAAAACACCCTCATGCATAATAGAGGCAAGAAAAAATTTAATAGAATTGTATAGTACAAACACAAATCATTAAAAAAATATGTTTTGTTTATATCTGGGCACCTTGAGATGTTAAAATCATCTGTATTTTATATGTATAACTTATTTTAAAATACTGCAATGAGCATTTAGGGGGAAAAGATCTTGGTATCATGAGTTCTTGACAGAAGAAGTGTTATTTTATGTGCACGATTCATATCAATGAGTACCTTGAAATTGGAGGGAGATGGCATATTAGGATAACAATGAAACTCTGAGTTTCTTTGGTGCTTTGAAGAACTGGCAAGCAATATGGAAATAGGGAGTACAAAGTTTTTACTTCATGCTTGTTTGCAGTCATAACTCTTTCTTGAGATATAATGAGGTACAGTCAAAGGAAGACAACTGCTGATACTTTAATAACCTGTCCTGTAGGACACCTGGAATTTCAGAGCTTTAGGTCTGTATATTATGCAAAGTGTGAAATGTATGAAGAATCTGCTTTTCTCCTGTGTTCTGTATTTTTTCATTCATATATTATCTTCCTGTACTTTTCCAGTCAGGCACAGTCCACATGAAAGATTGGAATATATCCTCTGTCCCTTAAACAGAATATTATACAGTATGCCATTGTGCTAGTCATAAAGTCCTTTGCTGTTATTGTCATCTACAGAGGTTTATGTGGTTTTAAAATTTCTCTTAGATACGGAAATGTTTCATATATTCTGCATACTTAGGGTAAAAGTATTGGATTTCCACTCCCATCTCAGCATTTATACTTGCAGAGTAAATATCTCGACAATCTACCAGACAAGCTCTATCTGCAGGTATGTCAGTCAAAGCTAAATAAATAAAAACTTTAATAGAAAATGTTTAATTACAGTGGTGTTCCTTTGATACTTTTCAATTTATGTGGCCAAATTAGCATCAACAGAAGTGGCTCTTGAGTGCATTCTGCATTTTCTCTGTGAATGGGATATAGATGTCATTTGACATGTGACCTCAAAATAATGAAACAATTCTATATTCTTATATTTCTATAAGAAGTAAAATCAGTCTAATGAAAAATTAAAAGGCAGTGCAGTCATCAAAAACAGGTCTTTGGGGTTGTCCTTTGAAAGAAGAACTGGGAAAGCAGATTGGCAAAGAGGACAAATGTAATTCTTGGGGCAGACATTTAACTGTTTGTAGAAGGTACCTTGTTTGATAGCAGGAGTTACAACACAGTCTTCCTTAATGCAAACGTTCTATAAAGGCCATCAGTACAAATAGCCACAAGGGCCATTGCTGTAGAGAGACAACTGAAAAAAGAAAAAAAAAAGTCTAAAAAAAGGAAGTGAAACGGATAAGAAAATGCATGTTTTGCTTACCCAAGATTGCCAGGTAAGAATGACCTGGACTCATAATTTTACAGCACAATTTCCAACACCCAATCTCTGCAGTTCCCCCTCATTTCAGCTTAGCTCTCAGAGCACAGCGTTGTAGGGAAGATACAACGTTATAATTTCCAACATCTGCTATAGTAAACCCAGGTCAATAAATCCTAAGGAATCATTCTGGTTTGGATGTAAAGCACACACACAGGTAATTCAGATTGCACTAGTGCGTCCTTAGGACATTGAAGCAAGTTTTACAAGAGAAATGAAAGGTTCTAAAATAATTCAAAATAATAGACTCAAAACTTTCAATTTCAACTGACTCTTGTATATATTATTTCATTTTGCATCTGTATAGTGATGTGGTTATTATATTGCAATATGTTAGTTAATAAAATCACATTAAAGATGCAAAAATGAATGGTACAAAGAAAGATCCCATGCAGATTCCATCTGTAAGGAAAGAACAATAGAAGTAGGACCAGTATAACTAGAAATTATTGGAATGCACCAGTAAAGGCTTACATCTGAAAAGTATAACGATAACAAAAATACTAAAGAAAGAGAGAGTTGTATTCAGATATATGAAAAATTACAGAAGACGTTGAGGGAGAAGTCTATTTTGGGTACTCAGATGTACAGATTTGACAGAGGTCCTCAATTTCTTTCTCCACTGTTCTATCTCCTGTTTGACCTTCTGCATATCCTTGGTTTTTCTGAGATTCAGTTTATTCAATAAAATAAATAATACAGTGCATTTCTAACTAGGAAAATGATAAGGATGTAAGCATATATTTACAGTCATGAAGAAAGAGATATTAAAGGGACAAAACAGTAGATGTTTCAGCAGCTGCGTAACAAAAATTGATCAATGCTAGTTGCAGTCCTGTTTTCTTGCTTTTTGAAATTCAAGTAGAGATAGCAATTGTGAGAAAATGTGACAAACTCATTCTTACACACAGATGACAGTGTTGTTCTGTTGTAAATCCGAACTTACTAAACAAGGTAATTTTGAAATTAATACAAGATGATGTTGGAGATCTAATCTTTAATATAATAAAAAGAGATTAAATGTTTTGCTAAGAATCTGAAAGTGCTCTAGGGACACTTTCTTTCCTTATACTGAACATACACAAAATAGTTGATAGAATGTAATAGAGTTATTTTACATTTTGTAAACAACGCATCATATCTTGTGTCATTTAAGAAAAAACACAATGTAAAATAATGCTGTAAATAATGCATGATGTTATTCTGATCCACTGTGACAATGTAGATGCTATGAAAAGGAGCAAGAAAAATTACATTTTTAAGCCCTATTAATCTGCCTGCTTTGAAAATTTTTAATATTTAAAGCAATATAAAGCCATTTTCTCATTCTTTGAGATAGCCTCAATAATCTTCTAGCTTTGAATATTTGGTTTTGGGGTTTCAGATTTACACTTCTACTGTTTTAGGTTGTTCACTGACTCTGAAGCTACTTGTGCAATATTACAAAAGTGCTTTCTTTCTTAAAAACAAAATGCAACAACAAAAAAGCCCACCTATCTGGGTCTGAGGTTATCTCTTTAGGTGCTTATCTCTTGCATATCCAGTGAGACTGAAAAATTCCTTGCTACAGTAATAGGACTTTTTATAATTAAGGTAATTTTATTAATAATTACAAGGGAAAGATTCTGTTTAATACATCTAAATTTTTTGGTTAAAGATCAGATTTAAAATAACTATCTGATTTAAGCTTCCTCTGAGATAAAAAGACTGGCAGAAATTCTTAATCTTTGCAAATAATTCTCCAACACAATCATATTTATTTCTACCAAAGCAGAGACATTCATCAGATATCTCAGTGTTATTCCATTGTCAGTTTATAAATGTTGAGACTCTGTTGTCTATTATGAATATATTTGTAAGTTTGTGGCTCATACTCACTTTTGTCTCTTATATGCATATACTTACACATATGGGTATGGTCTCATTTACAATACAGGGGGGGTTTTAATGCTTTGATGTAGTGCACATAGATACGTGAGGTGATGTATACATTTTTTGTTAAATTTTGTTTCCATTCTTCACCATATACACCTGAATGTCTGTGTGTATGTGCACACACGTTACATATATTTTTTCTCACAAGGAATTCGATAACATATTGTTATTTTGAAGTTGTACCTGTGATTTATAGTCAGTCAAAGGTAGTATTCTAATAGTCTCTGTTAAACCAGTAACATTATATCATTACATCACTAGCTGTTCTATTTTTAACAGCAGATATTTGAGTAACTTGAATATTTTTTCATTTAATTTCCTTTATTCTTCCCTGAGTTAATAAAATACTTTGCATGCAATCTTGTAATTTAACAAAAAAAAATCTATCTATAGAATAATTTCACACATATCTTTTTAGAATTTACCAAGACTATAATAATAAATTCAAGTGATACATATAACATTTCACAAGAATGTGTGTCCAGCATTTCGTTCTTTCACCTAAAATTATTTTATGTGCCCTCTTTTAGGTTTTTTTATGCTTTTTAACAATAATTTTTTTTCTGTCAACTGATTGATAGAAAACATCTGATCAATTTTGAATGTAACTAGTCATTATTTTCATTCTGTTATGTATATTATACAGCTGAATTTAAATAATGGTCAAGGATAGTATCATGTGATAATGATGTCTGCTCAGCCTTAAGTCATGACTTTACTTTCAGAGACAAAGAAGAAATAGATGTTTGGATTCCTGGAATTGATTTGTTTAATTGGAAAAGTACCTTAGAGTTCATATTTTTGCTGCATATAAAACAGCTTTAAAATCTCTTCATAAAATGCCAAATGATCCTAAACCTTTTCTTGTTTCTATGGCAACCTGACTGTGGTCTAGGAGTAGGCTAGAGATCCTCTGAAGCTGTCTATGACTTTATTAAAAATTTTGTTTTAATCATAGAGGATGATACTGATTTTTACCAGATGATCTCTTGAACCATTGTTTTAGTCTGATTTTAAATATGCTCTTTGTAGCATCTTGGCTATTTCAGTATCAAACATCAAGGAAGAAAAACTACACAATCAGGGTCGTCTCGTGATACATTATGCAGCTGTTTTTAACTAACAGAAAATCAGTTGCGCAGACACTAGTAGTTCTGCATTTCTTCATATTAGTAAAATATTTGTTTAAAAGATATCGCCAGTTTTAATTAAATTTTGAGAGGAGCATGTACCAATTCTTCAAGGAGAGCAATTACCTGCAGACAAATTTAGCAATAACAAGGGTTATTTGACTTGTTTTAGCATGGCTTTGTTGTAAAACATTTTTGGTTTTCCTGGGTTTGTTTTGTTTGGTTTTGTTCGGATTTTTTTGGTTGGTTTTGTTTGCTTTTTATCCTGCTTTTATGAACATTCTGCCTCAGTTGAAGAGATTAATATTACTGTGCAACAGTCAATCTGCAGTCTTTATGAAAAGGCAATGGGAAAAAACAGATCCTGGGAAGCCACATAGTTGCCATCCCTCGTTTTTATCAGAAGCATAGTTTGAAGACTCAGGACAGGTGAATGACAGCACAGCACCATGTCCGCTAAACATTTGTTCTTTAAATTAAACGTTGCAAAATGGAAAAAAGAGTGAATGTGATGGATAGTTCCATTGGAATTTACTGGCACTTCCACTCATTTTAAATTGAGCTCCAACAGTAAATCATCCTTGATACATTTTTCCCCCCACTCTGTCAGTGCAGAATTTAACAGACTGAGAAGTGTTTGTGTTTCATTCCATCTATAGATGCATTTTTGAGACATAACAGTAATACTAATAATATACCCCAACTTAAATGCAGAGAGGTAGTCAGATCCACAGTAGGTCAAAGATGAGAAAACTTTATTGCATTTATAGCTCAGTGTTCACAGGACATAAATCCTGCAAATCAGTTATTTTTCCAAAATTGTAAGAACCTTAAAAGCCTATCTCCTTTACCACAAATACAAGAGTATTGCTATTTTGCTTTTTTGTTTTGCTTGTCTCTCCCAAATTGATCTTCAGTTTTGCTAGATTGGCGTGGGTCAATCTATATTCACACTAGATCATTACAAACTGGACCTCATTTCAGTAAAATGAAAATAAAATGCTCAGAAAATACTGAAGATTCCCATTACCAGTTCAGCAGGTCTGGTTCTGATAAAGAGCATTGCTATTACAGATGGTAGATTAAAGGCTTAGGACTAAAGAGATAGACATAATATTTGTACATATCCTGACTAATTAAAATGAAGGAAAGTTTACTGTTAGGAATTTCACATGAAAGACTGGATTATAATCTAGTATACAGGGTACTCTAATCTGAAAAGGTTGTAAATAAGCCATTAAAAAAAAAATAAATTCTTATTATGTGTTTTTTCATGACCCATATTCATCACACTAAACAGGATTAGGCATATTAACATAAATTTTAATGTGACTTCAAACATACCAAGTACATACATACATTGACCCATACAGTCACGTTTACCACAGCCTAGACACTTAGTGATGATAAAACTAGGAAAAAGAGGAGATAAGGAAAGAAGAATTAAAAGAAATACTCCAAGAGCTAGTAATGGAAATGGACATAGGTGTGTCAAATTGTTCAAGGACCAAATTGGATTTGTAGAACTGGGGATACATCTTTTGAAGAGTAATATTTTTACTTATTTCTTTAATAATCCAGTCACTCTCAGGACTTTGTTTTCTGGCTCTGCTGACACCAAAAATAATGCCAAATGTTTAAACTTCATGAACACTGCATGGGGAATGCCGCTTGTAGGATATGCAACATAGTAGGGAGAGGTGAATTTTTGAAACATTTTAGGTGAATCTTGGGTTACTGAAGTCAGTGGCAGAGCTTCCAGTGGTTTCACTTCAAGTACAATTTCACCTTTGACTTTTCTACAGCCTTCACAAAAAAAAAATTTTTTTTTTTTTTTTTCCAAAAAGAACCAGCAGAAAACTTAGTTTCCTTCCTGTGTTTTCTCAAGAGGCAGAATGGAAAATTCAGTTATACTTCAAAAGTTTTGGGTTTTTTTTCCCCAGGGAAGGAGAAAGAAGGGATAAATATTTTCCAAAAGCAGTGAGAAAGAATGAATGTCCAAGCATCAAAACAGTAAATAAAATAGGGGTGTGTGTATGTGTGTGGGTGTTGTTTGTTGTTTTGGTCTTTGTTTTTTGTGTTGTGGTGTGTCAGGTTTGTTTTTTTTTTTAATTGTCTTCTTTTAAGGACATACTTTCAGCAGGATCAGAGAGAAGCAAGATAGAACTACTTTATTCATAGATTAAAAACATAGCTGTAAAAAAGGATGGAATTTTAAGCATGAAACAGTTAAGAATTAAATTCTGTGGTTATGCTGAAATTCATGGAAAGAACTTTCTTTAATTGTCTGAAATGATGAAATAGGGATTGATGAAACTCACAATATTTTTTCCTCCAGATATGAATCTAGCTCATTTCTGCCAATTTGGCTTTTGTTCAATCTGTATTGCAAAATAACTTAGTCATTTTAAAAAACACTGAAGTGCTTGTTAAATTAATCTAAACCATCTAAATGTTGTTCTGATGGACTGAGGTTCTAAGCGTGTAAGCACCATCTTTGAGGGGCAGGCAGTGTAGTCTTTCTGAGCTTATGCAGCCATGCTGTGCCTGCTGCTAATGCTATTACCTGCAATTTATTTAAAGCAAAACAATGTCTTTGTGTGATATGGACATAAGTCATCTCAGGAGTGGAGCTCTGCATCAAGAGGAAGCTGCAGGAGTGGCCTTGGCTTTCAGTTATTTATTCATTATTTACGTGGTCTCGAACATACAGATGTTACAAAAGAGCATAGAATATATAAAGAGGAATTTTAGAGCTCTCAGCAGGGTAAACAAAGTTATTATAAGAAGTACAATAACAGATATTATAAGAGGGTTATATTGTAAGAGTTATAATTGCTCTATTAGCCATCACTGTTTCTCACTTACTGAGTCTGTCCTTGGTGGCAGCTACAAGTAGCAGGGCCAGCTATACATGAGGCTGTGCAAATGAGATCAGCTGCTTGGGTATGACCTTTCTTGAACATCTGGTGTGCATTGCCACTGGGAGAAGAGATAACCAAAGCAGTTAACAGGGCTATCACTGTCCTTTATTGAGACAGTTTTCCTGCCTGATTTTTCTGTTCCAAAAGCCTGCCATAATGATCACACATTGTTTCAAGAAATGCTAACACTATGCAATGGCATAAATCAAGTAAAAGAGTAGTAGTATTAGTATACAAATACTTTTAATAATGCATGTTGAATGCCATTATTTTCTTTAACCTTTTGTATTCTTACAATTTCTAAGATGATTTCATGAGTTTGGGAGTTTAATTTGTTATTTTTATCACCCATTCTTGTACATGCAAGAGTTCATACAAGAGTGGGTGAAACTAGTTATGTGGGTGAACATAGTTATGCGTATTTTCATCAGCCATGAAGCTCAGCTGAAGGATGCAATTGCAGTACACATTTGCATAAGTATACTGAAGTGGAGGTAGGCAGCATGGTTAATAGCTGTAGCAAAGATGCTACTGATCAAGCTTCAAGCTGGTGGCTTGCAATGACTGATTCGCCTAGGATCTATGGGATGTCAATTTTGTTATTGCCTGTGCTAGCTAAATTAATGCTAACATGAGTGTGACTGCTTGCCCTCTATTTGTTCTGTGATTATAGCTCAAGATACAGAAACTTGTTTATAGTCCTAGAAAGGCAAAACTCAAACATGCAATAAAGGAAGAAAATTGAATCCTACAAAGAGTAAAGATACATGGAAACAATTTTGCAAGTTAGTTACAAGGAGTAATACCTGTCATTACAGACCATCAAACATCTTATTTTAGCTTTTTTCCTCTTGTTCATTTGGCATTTATTGTGGTTTTACTTTCACTTACTACACTGGCAATGTCTGGGCTCAGTGTTCCAAGACTGCCTTTTCACTTGATTTTCTCAAATAAGCCAAATTTAAGTCTTTTTGTCATGGCTTTTAAAATTATTAATGATTAAAAAAACAAACAAACAAACAAAAAAAAAAAGCAAACCCAAATACATCCTCAAAAAAATCTCTAACAGCTTGATGTCATGAATACACAGCAGTAGAAAAAAATTCTACAAAAATCTGCACATTATAAAATTAGCATTCTTGACCTTCTGTTGAAACCAAAGCAATTCTGTATTGTGATCATACATAGTGAAGCAGTTAGAATAAAAAAATACTTAGTGAAGTATTTAACAGCATGCTTGGGCAATGATCTTGTTAACACTTACAGGCATGCTTGGGTTTAGGGAAGTGAAAGTTTAGGAATGATCCAACTGATTTCAAAGTGTCATGAAGCTGTATGTACAGAACCTGATATAAGGTGTTTTGAAGTCAGTATAAGGGGAAAAAAAGGCCAGGAAGTGACAATCCAACTTTCAGAGAGGTCACAGAATCAAGCCTTTAACTTTTCCAAGTTTGTTTTTTAATATATTAAAATAAATCCTAAAGTTGTTGGATTTTCTTACAGGCAGCTACTGACAAACCCCATCTCCAAGTCTGACCTACAGTCAACAACGATCTAATAGGGTACTTGTTTCTGAATAGGCTCATATCTAATAGTTAATATTTTTTCACCTGTAACTGCTATTTATAATCGTACTTATGTGTAACATTAAATTTTAAAATATATATTACCTAAACATCTGTACTCTAGACAGTAGATGTATTTTACCAGCAGCATTGTACTATCTTGCTTTTGCTGATTTACTAGAGAACAAACAGCTGTCAGTCTTTTAGGCTATCTGGTATTTTACAGTGTTTGACCACCATTTAAACACATACTTCAAAATAACAGTTAAAGCTTTTGATTTTTTGCTCTTCAGAGAAACAGCAGCAGTATTTTTAATTGATGTGAGCCATTATCTCCTGAACTGCAGGGATAAGCATTGTGGCATACAACTAGATTGCAAGGTGAATTTAAATGGTACCCTCTCTAAAGAAATACATTGGGTTACACACATTTGACATGATATAATAATATATCTGTCACTAGGGTAAAGCTTAATTTTAAAATGTAAACCCACAAACTTTAGTGTGAAACACTCCTGCTATTTTTTGTTCCAAAGAAAGCTAACTTAGTAGAGCAAAGTAGAATGAAACACGTGAATTACTTCTTTTTTTTTTTAATACCACACATAATTCACATTTGAGACAGACTGCTGAACAACATAATTGAATTGCAGAGCTCTGAAGGATTCACAAAAGAAATGCATGAGAATTTCTACAGTTACATTAGTTATGTAACATTTGCATAAACCTGCATACTCAAGATCATGCACTGCCCAAAATTAAGGATACCTTTCTCCTTAGGAGGTTATTTCATAGTTCAGAAGAAAAAGTGTGTTTTGTCTTCAAGACCTGACTTTTCGAATGTCCTAGAGTATTGGTTTACCATAATTACAGCAATTTAGCTAGATAATAAGGTTACAGCAATAACGACTAAGATGTAGGTAGAGTTTTGAAACAAAGCTGTGAAGCTAAAAAATCCTTCATCTTGGATCTGAGTACAACAGTTGGTGAAACTCTGATTTTTTGACATAAATTCCAGAATTCTTTCATTTCAGTACTAAAAGGAGATAAGACCTCTGTGATTTGGTTCTTAATTTTACAGACCATTTAAATTCTTTCATCTTTATTATAGTATTTGTATTGCAAATAATATAAGTACTAAAAAAACCTGGCTCCTGACTCCTTAACTGAGACTAAAGATTGTATTGAATTCAAGACAGAATTGCAAGCATGTTTCCACATCAAAAAACTTCAAGATACTGACACATTTGGCATATTGTGTATGGAGGTATGGCTTTATGAAACCCTAGTAATTTTGCAATACTTATCTACTTTATTGGTTTAAAACATGGGAGAATGTAGTTCGCCCATTAAAATGTGGATCCAGACAATCTGTTATCCTCTATGAGAAACCCATGGTACAATGCTCTTTAAAACAGCTGGTTAAAAAAACAGTATCAGTCAAATACTATAAAACAAACGGTTTAAAGAGAGATTTTCTATTTATGAACCATTTTTATATTATGTTCCATATATCTGCATTCTGTAAACTTATAAGGCTTTTTATAACAGCCTTAGCATGTAGAACCAAAATCTGAACACTCTGCTCAGATTTCTTTTTGCCGCAATTAAGCCATTATGAGTGGAAGTTCTGCATTTACTGTTGCATTTTCAGTTCAAAGTTTATTATTTCTTTGGTAATTTAATTTTACTGGTTTTGCATAATTTGCATTAATTACAGTAATTAATGATAGTATTACTCTGCTAAGCATATCTTCTCTGTTGTGTATCCAAAAGCTGAGATAGAAACAATTCATTGCAAGTATTGAAGAGCACAGATAATACAATATGAATAGCTTATAAAAACTGCTCTTAAGTTTGTCAGTGATAAATTTTAATGGAGACAAATAATTAGAGCTATTATTTCAGCAAAAAGGGCTTTACAATTCCATTTCCTTCAGCCTTCCATATTGAAAAATAATTTAAATTTTTCATAAACCGTAATATTTTGGCTGCCTAAGATCTACATTGATTACTGATAGACAGAGTTGCACAGACATAATATGTTTTCCCTATATTTTTTCTCCACAGTGTGCTCACAGAGGCTTAAGAAAGTAGTGGGTAATACAGATTTAAGTATGGCTTACCCATTCAACGTCTTGTGGAATTAGCACGTAGCAATAAAGGTGACATGTATTCATTGACATGTCTTCATCCTTATTTACATGTACCAAGACTACCAAAGCTAACTTTTGCTTTTTGCTATCCAAGTCATCTTTTAGTCCTTCCCATTTGCAATCTCCTAACATGAAAAGAGAGAGAGTAACTGAAATATTTGGGTGTTTATGGTTTGTACCATCAAGATCCTGAGAGGGAGAGTAATGTTGAAAAAAATTGAACTTATGAAGATTATGAAGAAATACAGAGTGTAAATGAAGCGGCTGAGGAGAAAGGGGAAGAGTACTGGATCTGTGTAGCTGCCTAAGTGACTAACAGTAATTAGAGTAAAGGAGTGAGGTAAGTCATAAAATCTTGACACTTGGTCTATGAGCATAAGTATGTAATGAAAATTGAAGTCACCCATGAAAGTCCAAAGCTTTGTTTTCTCTTTTGAGTCAGTTGATATTTTTCAGACATGTTTTCAGGGAGCAGAATATACTGCCCATGGACCTAGAGAGGGTAAGAGACCATTAATTTGAAGAATTCTTGTTAACCCTTCGCCACAGCTTCTCCAGTATTTGCTAAGGTGCTACACTGTAAACTGTGCCGGGAGAATTTAAGTCTCTTGATTCTAATTTTCTGTTATTCTGTTATAAGGTCATAATAGTATATTGTTAGCTGTGTTTAATTTTCTTTATTTTCCTATGGGTTTCTTCTGCTTTAAGTATATAAAACAAAACCACTACCTTGGACATACTTTATGTGATTGTTTTATTCCTTTCAGGAGAAAAAACATTGTGTATCAAAATTTTGTGAAGCTTGGTCTAGCAGCTAGAGCCAAGCATGATGGAAGCAGGTGTTATACAGGCTTTTCAATACAGCTCTGCCAATAGAGCTTGCTTCAGTCCAGCCAAGCTCTTGTCATCTCATTACTAGCTGTCTCCTGGGAAGCCTGACAATTGGCCAGCTTTCTTTTATGTTGTTAAATAGCAAATTGGACTAGGTTGCAACTTTTTAACTCATTTAACTTCAGAAGCACGTTCACCTGGATTTTGAAAGGGTAATGTGGTTCTGAGGGCAGCAGTAGGCCTTAAATGCCCTGACGAGCCTTACCTTGTCCCCTCTTCTATATCCCCTGTCCTTCTTCTAGAGTATCTAGTTGAGCTCAGGTCTGAAGCCCCGGTCCTTCCCTGGTCTGTGTCATAGGTCTGCCCATCTCTGTATCCTGTATGGATTGTAGACCTACACTGTAGCCTTGTCTCTAGCCCTGCCTCCTACTATTTCTGTCTGGGTTCCCTGGTCCATCCTCACTGTCTGGGACAGGCTGCAATGCATAGGCTCTTGGGATGGTGCCACCTGGTGAGGGCACAACCTGTGCAGCAGTTACCCTTTGCTCCTGCTCATCCACCTTTGTGGCACTGCCCCGCTTCTGATGCAACTTGGGAGGTAGGTACTACTTTGTTGTAGTATACAGAAAACTCAGCAGTATTAGGAACTTATACAGCCATCACTGTGATACAGAAAAGTGGAAGAAACTTTCTGCAGATAGATAATTGTAGCACTTAATTTGTAGTCCCTTAGGTAATTTTGGATACATAAGCTTAAGTGACCAACTCAGCACCACCAAAGAGCCCTGTGGCTCATGGTAAAAATTTAACCCTAATCCCCTTGTTCCACATCTGTTCAATTTGTGAAGTGGATTCTTATGAGAAAACAGGCAATTAAAAGTTATTAGTGTTTATTTTATGTAAGGTACTGTAAACTCATGTAATAGCTGTCTAGGTCCATTTATCTGTATTCACATCTGCTGAGAAAACAGTCCTTGTAATGTAGAAAGGAAAAATTTTCTATTGTACTTGGCCATATGTTTCAGTGCCATTAATATAAAATAAGCTCACCTAGTCTTTTTTTCCTCAAATTCTTGTGAAATAAAAAAAAAATAAGCAACTGTTAGAAGAAAAATAAACTTAAGTATTTATTGTTAAGATAAACTTCTCTTTGCCTTTTGACATGAAAGGACACAGGCTTTAACAGATACACATTCAGACTCTGTCTCCTCTTTCACCAGCAATACTTGTTTCCTGCAGTATGGTCTCTTTAACCTTGGTCTATATTATGCTTGGCTATTAATTATACCCTCGAGAAATTAAAAGCCTTGGAATCTAAATATGCAGGTTTTGCTCAGTGTTACAGAAGTGCATGTGCTCAAGAAGGGAATCAAAGATTAGGACAGTACTTAACACGTATATAGTTTTGGCATTTCTACTTTGTTTACTGAGCCTCACCTTATGATGTGCTTAATCCTTGCAACAAAAAGAAGAACACAAAATAAAACTAATCTCCATGTTTATGTGGCCTTCTGATATCCCTTCTCTCAACAGCACTCAAGAGATTGGAGCTTCGTAAACTGAATTCACTTTCATTCTCTCTAAAGTTGTGCATTATTTGTATAAGAAAACACAGCCAAAAATCTCAAATGGTACCAATTTTACACCTGCTATCCCAGACCAAATTTTGTTAATTGGCACAAAAACAATGTTTCCAAACTCAAGTGTTCCGAAGTGCACTGTGCAGTCTCTAGCAGGTGTTCATCACAGGAGGTGCCTTAATGATATTTCTTAACTAGACGCTTTTAAACCATTATATTTTGAAATCTCTTACCATTATTAATTTCATTTCTGACAGTAGTTTACTGTAGTTCATATGAGCCACTGATATGAACCACTACCAGAATAGATGTAAATGCACTCAATTTTTTTGGTCTTAATTTCATCCTGAAAATTACATTTTTAATCAAAACTATCCTTTGTAAATCTTCTCTATCTTCCATTTCTTTCCCCAGAGGCCTCATCTGAGGTTCACTGTACTCAAAAGGAACCATTTCACTGAATTGGAAAGGCTTTGAATCAGCTTTCAAATGCTACTTTTCATGTGGAAAAACAAATAAACATTGGTATTTTTTCCTTTAATTTTTTTTTTTAAAAACAGCCCTGCAGTTCTTTGAATAATATATGTTCACTGAGACCATACAGGGCGTTGTTGAATTCAGTTGTGCGTTGAGTAATTGAAGACAATTATTTCTATTGGGTCAGAAAATAATCTTCAGTGGATCTCTGCAGTTCTGTGCTGAACTGCTGAAAGTTAAATACAGTAATTTGGGTATTTTATTAGTACTTTACTGTAAAATAAACAAGAGCAAAACTTTTCAGTAGGAGGTTTTTCATATTGTTTTAAAAAAGAGAACCCTTGGAGTTGCTTATAGATCCTGACCAAAATAACCCTGCCTGTAACAGTTTGAAAACTGGCTGTTATGCTAGAACCATGCTTGCATAGAGAAAATAGATCTACAAGTATGAATAAATAAGCTGTGGTACATTTGCAAATACTATTATCCCAACTTTATGTCAGAAAAATCCAATCTGTATCCAATTCATAACCCTTTTGCAGGGTCCCAACAACTTGGATGTGGCTTGGGCAGTCTTTCTGTATACAGTTTTTATTCAAATAACAGTTTCCAGGTCTAGTTTCATTACATTGCAGTGCAATGCCCTATGTGTTCAAGAGGATTCTACAGCACGCACTGACAAAATGGGGTGGAGGCACAGAAAAAGCAGTGAAAAACCATTCAGTACAAAACTTGGCAAGTTTAATATAAGATATAAATAGTTCACGTTCCTTTTTTGTCCAAAGGAGTCTAATTACTAATTCAGTTAGAAGCCTGCTACCACTTAATTGCCTAGTCACAAAAGTATGGTTAGGATCATGTACTGCGACTTACCTGACACCTGCATCTCATTCTGGAATGGAATAAAATAAATTTCAAACATCTAGAGAGACTGCTGGAATCATAGTAGCAAAGAAGCTGCCTTTAAAGAGCTCTGCTGGGTTCACTTCTGTGCTTGAAAAGGAAGAATACTGCATGCATTTACAACATCATTTGATCTGCATTTCAAGGACAGAACTATCTACCTGTCACCTTATTTACACTGACATCAAGCATTCAGTGTGGCTGGTGACAGTAGTAGGAAGAGATCACTTTTACAGTTAAGAGGATCTTTCTTTCTTATTTTTTATTTTTAAAACTTTTGAGGTTTGGAAAAAAGATGATAGGGGACAGAGGCTCAAGAAGATAATGATGGCTGTTCGTATGAACTGTTTAACATTAATTGATACCTAATGCTTCTTTAAGTAAAATAAAATTATTTTCCTAGCCTAAGAGAGGGAGGAGGAGAATCTTGAAAATGGCAGTGGCTGCCTATAGGTATCCTGACGTTAGCCCTTCTGCAAAACATAATATACACACTGTTAGGATTATCCTCAATGAAGTGTAAGTGAAACAATTTAAAAATATTGTTTACTTCCCTCTTAAGCAAGGTCTTGTTCTGCTTCATTCTCTTCTTTTGAGGTCCTTCATAGTGTAAGAGGATTCAATTTCATACCTAGCACCAAACTTTTAAATTGGAAGACAGTTTATTGAGTAAATGTTAACAGACTGTTATTAGAATTCATTGATCTGAGGATTCTAGGTCTATTTCAGATTGTAATTTTCACTTGAATTGGAAAAAGAATACCTAGTACATATAGCTGATATGAACATTTGTACCTTAACGATATTTATGCGTGACAAATATCAGCCAGCCTCCTATCTCTCTATTTGCTCTGTGATTTTACACAGCGTATCTGTGAAGTATTGGCAGAAGTGACCAGAGAAGAATGGATTTCTATCCTGCTTTCAAGATATGGGTTTTGTTGTGAGAGGGGGTTACTTGAACGTGGAAAAATATTTAATTATTTATTTTTAATAAACTGTTTTTCATTAGGAGAGCTTCCAGAAACAAAAACATTAATAAAGATAAATCTTCTCTGTGTGAAGATTATCTAACTCAGGTTTAGGAAGAAAATCCTCCTGTTTTAACATGGAATTACTGAAAGAGCAGTGCTGGCTTGCTCATGTGGGGCTTGTCTTCTCTTGCTTTTATGGGACAACTGTTCTCTGACCTGACTGGTGGTGCTTCCTGATGTCCATGTAGATCATGCAAATCAAATTTTGCTTGCTTCTTTATCTGGTGGTATCTTCTGGACTGGAGATGTGTGTCTTCCTAGTTCTCTATTTTTCCTTTTCATGTACACAGAAAGAAGTAATGAGTATTTTGGGGTCTGCTTGATAAAATCCAATACACAGCACATTTGGGGATGAAATCATGGAATGTGTAGAATACTTACAATGTGTCTTACAGCTGTTTGGTTTGAATTCAGAATTTTAGGGGTCAATAAAGGGGATTAATATTTTTTTTTAGAGACAGTCTTGCATCTTATGATCCTTTATGTAAGTTGGATTTTAAGTTGATATTAATGTGCAATGGAGAGCAGTAGGAAAACCTGAGCTAGTTACAGTAGAACAAAGAAATTCAAAAAATATCTCGGGATGTTTCCTTGCTCTAATGCTTACATTTAAGGGTGTGACTTGCTTGAAGTAATTAGTTTTAACAGGCCAGAATGCAGAATGATACTGTCAGCTGTACATAGGTCATTATATGTAACTCTGAAAATTAGGCAATCAGAAATTCTTATGAGTAAATGTAATGGTGTAAATTATTTATTCCAGGGTATATTTATGAAATTTGTCAAATCAGAAATGGGGGAAGATCAAAACAAATAAGCAAAGAAACCATGCTGCTTGTCAGAGATAGGGAAAAAAAAAAAAAAAAAGGAAATTTATCCTTCCCCAACTTAAACCTTGATATTCTTGTCAGATACTATTTTCCCCATCATTTGTTACTTTTGTCTTACCAAAGGCTATCTGTTTTTCACATTCTTCAGTATAATATTATCTTCACTATTATACTACTTTCAGCATTATTTTGGTTCTGTGAGGAAGACCAAGAACTTTTATGTGTGAATAACTTCAGACATGCAGAAAAAATTATTTTCATGTTATAAAAAGTCATAAGAATCTTCCACTGAAATGAACATCTCTTGATGCAACTAGGCAAGTGTAATCATACTGGCTCCTGGGGACAGCTGCCTTACTTTAGATAATCCATTTGCTTGCTGTGACTCACAGGTGACCCTAGCTGGGGATAGGGATAGTTTAGAAGTTCATGTTACTTCCTTCTCTTTTGCTTTGAGCTACAGTTTGAATTTTTCTGTAGGAATTAAAGATAGAAGTTCTGAGTTACTGTATAGAAATCAGAATTTAATGGAGATAAATGAAAACAATGAATTCTTAGAAAAATCATAAAAAGGAGGAAGTGCTAGAATGACTACATAAAGCCTTGAGCACTCTAAGCACACTAAACACTAAGCTGCAAAAGCCCTTAAGGTGTCAGCACTTACCAGAAGGAGCAAGATATTGGCATAAATCCCAGATGCATAAAAACAAAATTAAAGGAATTACAAGGTACCTGTTAGATCTCAGCAAGAGTATTGCATGCACTAATAGCTGTGTGAGAAAAGATGTAATTGCTTACGGTAGGATGAAAAACTATCTAACCTGTGTGACTTTTTGTCTCAAAGACTTAATTTATGAGCAGTGTAGAAGCTGAGCTTTTTCTTGGAAGTAGTGGGGGTGAAGAAAGCCTTGGAATTCATCTGCTTAACTGGACTTTTAAAATGTTCAGTGGGGGTCCAATAAAATCAATCCAAGCAAAATCTTGGTATTTGTAAAAAATTAGTAAGATGACAAGATAAAAAACTACACATATACAGATATATATAATAATTTTTTTTTTTTAATTACCAATAAAGAAGCAAAAGTGATGTGGAATTGATTAATCTTATTATATCACAGTTGCACCTGCATGCTGTGGAATTCTGCTCCTGTACAAAGAGCTTCAAATGTTGACAGGGGGATCTTGAAATAGGTTTGAGAATCTGAGCTTTGATGCTCAGGTATTAATTGACTAAAAAAAAAATCTAAATTTTCAATTGGGTGACATTTATAGACATAAATTTCCACTGACTGTCCACCAAGCGGACAACTGTGATTTCTGTATATGAAACATTCATACTGAGGTCACTGGGAAATTCAGTTGCATAGGATGAGAAAATAATTTCCTGCTTAGTTCTGTGGAGTCTGCTCAGATTTAGATTCAGCAATAAAATATGACTGTAGCAATTAAGTTATCCTTAAAGCATTTTAGAAGCATGCTGTTCTGTCTAGCAGAGTGTTTTGACTTTCTTTTCTTATTCCGCTTTTCTTTTTTTTTTTTTCATTTTGCTTTTCTGGAACATGTCTGACAGCTTTAAAAACATAGTTTAAGAAGAGCAAGTCTGTTATCTGTAGTATGAACGTATTTAAGCTTTCCTTCTTTTCTATCCATTACAGAATAGATGGAATCAACAGATCTCAGCTGATTCCAGCAAGTCATCTTCATCATAGATCTTGTGCTTGTAATAGCAAGTGCTTTTTTGTAAAGAACATTTACATTCTAGGAAGAAAGGGGTGGAAAGTAATTTTAGGTACTTTTTCAGTTGACAAATTGACCAATTATCAGATAGATGACAACTTTAAATGCTAACTTTAAATTCTTTAATTTAGAACTTGTTGGATACTTTATAGCAAACAATATTCATTAAGCATTATTCCCATTTTCTGCTTACAAATCTTACGTATGTAAGCCTCTTCAGTTTCCTCTGAAATACGTTTAAGATTAATTTTTAACAAATATCTTCTCCTCTTTATTGTAAACTGCTTTCTTTCTATAACAAAGTCATGTTCATTGTTGGTATCATGGGATACTGATTTTGGAGTGGTTTAACCGGTTGGGTTTTTTTAATAATAGAAAAAGTTATTAATCTGTGATAACTTTTATTAAAATTTCTCTCCTTAAATGAATGACTGAAAATAAGAACAACAACAAAAATCAATAGCATTTTGGATATCCACTGTTACTCTCAACATTGCTAAAGTCCATAATATCAAAAATATGGACAATATGAAATCATCTGTGTCTGTAAACTTCGGCAAGGTCTACTGGTGACTTCAGGTCACCTTCTGGTTTATTCAAAGTTAACTTGAAACAAATACCATTGGGAGATAAAAGTAATCATTACAGTTGACCTTTGTGTAATATCATTTCATGATGACTTTTATACCTTCAGTTCTAACTATGCAATTAATAGTGAAAGAGATAAAGAGCAATCGGTTTTCTGCCAATAACCCAGGGTCAGAATTTAAGGTAAATTAGATAATGAACAAAATCCCAAAAGCAGACCCACAGTGGAAATTGAATTCAAGAACTAATAAAAGATATTCATAAAAATATGCACAGGAACTGGAGGTACTTCGGAAAAAGACAGCAGTCTTTCAAATAAAAGTACTGATAATATTAGAAGACGTAGATGATAATGTAAGCCCATATTCTGAGAAACAAAGTCCGCTCTCTGTTTTTGAAACATTCACATTCATTCTAATCTAAGATGTTCCACACATGTAGTTTTGGATTATAGTTTTTTAAGTCCCAGTCAAACATCAAGATCATTTTTTGTAACAAATTTCAGTTAATGTGGCTTTCCAAAAAATCAATACTTAGATATTATCAAGGTCTGCAACTTGGAGCTACAAGCCCTATGCACTTGATTATTTCCTTATACAGGATAAGCAGAGATAAACACAATTGCTCAGTTGGAATCCTAGGAAATTAATGACCTCAGTTTGTAGTTATACAATATGGTGAAGAAAGAATGTTGGAAAATACCAGTATATTCACTACCTGTTTTTTCTCTGTGTGTGCCACTGGGGTGTGTGTGTTTATTTTTCAGAATATATTCCCTTTTCAGTAATTACCAGGGTTTACTGTGCAAGGCATAGCAGGTAGCAAACAAAGGTGTGTTACTTCCTAAGTAAAAATTAACTGAGAGAAGACAAGGTTGTAGCAAAATGTGTTTATATGGCCATGACAAAATAATCTTTATGATCAAGTTCTTAGCACAGATGAAACAGAACAGCCTTGTTGTCTTCAATGAAAATATGAGTCTAACAGTCTGACTTGAATTTTTTAACTCTAAAATATGACTATGTATGTAGGTTTGATTTTTAATGAAGTTTCAGAAAACTTGCAATGTACAAAAAGCCTAATATTTTGTTTACATAACTAAAGAACCATAGAACTACTTTGACTGAAAGAGACCTTTAAGATCAAGTCCAGCCATTACCCCAGCACTACCATGTCACCACTAAACCACATCCCTCATCACCCATGTACATGTCTTTTAATACCTCCACCTAGGAAGTACAGTTTTGTCATAGTTATGTGACATGGCACTGTTTTAAGATAAAATTCAAACACACCACCAGGGATGAATTTTACTATCTTGACCCTAAATCATTTCATTTAAATTCAGTTCAGAGTAAGTCATCAGATCCTGAACAAATGATAGGATGGGTGGTTTCTTTCAAGTATGTGACACTTGAAGGTCAGCTGTTGTCCTTCTGTTTCATATGCCTATGAAATATTTTATAGTATGTCACCATAATCCCAAGTGAAGAAAAGCTGTGCCTGGGCCTAAACCTAAGTCGTTTTTCCTGCTGTGGAAAAGCAACAAGGCAGAAGGGAGAAAAACACCTCTGTGCTGTCTTGATCTGAAAATAAAATTTTATTTGGTCTTTATTCTTCATCCACCACTCACTGTCATCTGCACTGTCTAGAATACTACACTACCACTTGTATTTACTGCCTGAGCTGAATGCTGTACACCATGGGAAACTCACAGTACTTAATCAGCAATCACGTCATATACCAAATATGTGGAAAGAAATTACATTATAATAATAAATGTAATAAATTAAGGTCATATGGACTACACTAAATTTGAATAATTTAATACCACTGCAAACCAATATCACACACCTATTGAAACATTCATTACAATAAATTGCTTAGGCTATGTAAAAATCTTATCATTCAGTATGACTATTAACAGTCTCTATTTCCCAGACAGCTAGACAATTACTAGAACTGACAATTTTGTATGTAATATGGAAATTATGTTCTTAATGGCAATGAACTCTTTATTGCAGTGAAGATACAGAAAACAGATTTATACTGGTAATTATGAATTACAGTAAGGTATAGAGTACAGAACAGTTTGTTAACAAACTGAATTCAGTATTTTTCTTTTGAGTAGCAGCAATGTTTTTTACAGCCTATTTCTGTTTGCTTTAAAGGTATCTAAATAAAGGAAGGCTCACAGCTGGCTCTAAGACAAAACCAAGCAAGAATGAACAGTGATAGTATGGTTTATGACCTAAACAAAGAGATTTGTATTCAGTTGAGGTCTTTGATACAAGTTTTGTATTTCTAAGGGTTTTAACTGTGTTTGGGCCTCAGGCTCTCATATGTAAAAAGGGAATGGTACAATTTGTTTCCTGTCATTTTTTTGGATATGGGTTCCACTTTGGACAGGTTTGTCTTTGTGTGATATAGTTACAGAATGGTCCAATGTTGGCTGTTATACTCCATAAAAAAATTAAATATGCTTTGTTCAACTTTCTTTAAACTTAAAAGACAAGAAAAGAAAAAGTTTTTTCAGATAAGCTAGAAAGGATAAGACAAGTCATATTCCTGGGCTGCCCCTGTTGAAGCATAATGCTTTGGTAAAGTTACTGAAACAGAGTTTTAATGAATTATTTTTAAATTGTGCTCTCAAGAATTTCTGGTGATAGGTGGACAGGCGCAGATCTTTCCTTCATTAAGTGCTTAAGAAAGTTAAGAATACTTAGTTACTTGATTTCTTGGTCACTCTTAAGGCCTTTATAATCACAGATATTATAATTGTCAAAGGGCTGCCCTTTGTCATGTCAAGAGTCGATAAATATTTAGGCAGACATTGATCCTTGGGCATTTGGGTGATTTATGAAGTTTGCCAGATACGGCTTAGTAAGGTATAACATCAGAATACATTGTGTATATGAATTTCACTTATGGTATTAACTAAGTGAAACCAGCATAACAAAATTCAGTTCAAAATGTGAATCTTAGTTCATATGCAGTGCAGATTATCAGAACTGTTGCTCTAAGCTGTGAGTTCCATACATATCCCAATACATAAAAGTGAGCAGAGCTCACTCTGAGACCACAGAAAAGGAATGTTACTTCCAAATATATGTCTCTAAATAATTTCATTATATTAAAAGAAATAATCAAAGCAACTAGAGAGTTGTATCTGTCTTACTGTCTTAGCATTTACATTGTTAGTAAATTGTTAGACTATGCAGAAATCACTCTTTACATTCAATTTAAGCACAGTTGGCATAAATTTTTATCACTGTTGTACTTTTCTGTTGCTCAGGATGTAAATGTATAAAACACAAGCCATACCTTAAAGAGCATAACAGTCTAAATAAGTAAGAGTATATTTCAAAAATTCAATTCATGCATAGAAAAATTAGCTGACGACACAAATGAACCCTAATCTTCTGTACTCCAGCACAGATTTAACCACAGTGCTCTTGTCCTCATGTTTTTTTGAAATATTACCATCTGATGTTTTTTATCTTCAACTTTAAGAACTCATGCACAAGTGAAAAAAAAAAAAGTTTTTAATAACAAGTTCACAACCATGTTATCCAGCCAGCCTTACTACTTCCTTATAAATGACAGCATAACAAATGTTACCTTTTTATTTTATTTTTATTTTTATTAGTATTATTATTAATAATAAGTTGTGGAGTGGAAATTCTGAGACTTTCATAGCTGAAGCTGTTGAGAATAACAGTGTAATGGCAATTTAAGACAATGTGATGTGGTTGTGAAAGAGTAAATGTGTTTATGCATCATCAAACTGTCATTTTGACATGGTGATTTTTAATAATTTTATTCTTTTTTCCAAAACATCATTTAAATATCTTGGTAAGAAAATATGTGAAATGTACCTTAAGTAGCTCTGCATGATCAAATGGATTTTCAAATGGAGGCACTTGGCAGACTTATGAAAACTTAGAAAATCACTGCAAGCTCTTTTCAGGAACTTTGAACTCGCCCTGTGTTTTGTATGCATATATGTACAAAACATAGATGCACACATGTGTATGTGTGTACATGTATATATACATACAAGTATTAAACTCAAATAGAGGGGACACAGATCTGAAGACAGTTTGTGTTCTATGTTAGAGGTTTTTAGATCTCTGTATCAGTGAATAATTCCATTATCTTTGCTATCCTTTCATTTTTCATCTAACTTCATTATTTTAATTTTACAAATAATATTTAATTTACTCAGAATATTTTTGCTATAGCAACAGTCTCTACTATTTTTATTAAAATCCACAGCAATAATTATATACAAGTCTAATACTTTGTGTAGCCACATTAAAACACAGTTCTGGGAGAGTTTACACTTTTTTTTAATTGTAGACAGGATAAAGAGTGCCTGTAGCAGACAACTTTAGGTAAAAGCAAAGAACATAAAAGATCATGTCCTAGGTAGTCAAAATAAATCAACTTCTGGATTTTTAAACTTCTATTAGAAAGTTTTACTTTTAAATGAAAAATAACTGTACTATGTGCTGATCTCTTTAAGATAGGTAAGAGGGTTTGGACTGATCCAACAATAGAAGCAGTTACTTAAATGAAGAAATCACATTTTTAATTTATCATCTAATCTTAAGAAATTTTTATATCCTTATAAATGCTGACAGGCTGACAGCACTGCTAGTGTCTGAGTAAAACCTACTTTAAGATGGGAAACAGTCGGATGGCACTGTCCTCTATCACTTAGTGTAATAGCTATAGTAGAGAATCTTCCCCAAACCTAGGACACTTACATTTCCTGCATTATCTGTTATTATTTCACAAAAGTCATAGAAGTTCTTTGCAGATAGGCATGAATTGCAATCCTGTTGTATTAGAAACACTCTTTTACCGCTTCCAAATTCTCCTGTTTAACAAGATGAAGTGAATTAAATATATTTGTGCATCAGACTTGCTTCTTGAATGTCTGTGAATATGTATTACAATAGTTAAAATAGATGTTAATGTGGATGACACTTACAATCACTGGAATTCAAGTCATTGTCATTGTTTATTGCATTTCATTGTGCTAGGTATAAACACCAGATACCTAGCAATTGTAGAATAGCAAACACGAACAGCAAACAAGATGCAGAGTTTGATGGGCAAGGAATACACCCCAATAAACAGCCACTATCCTTGTAGCCTGAAGTAGGGAAAAAAGAGTAAAGAAACTGAAAGTTATTTGGTCAATGTCACTCAGCTATTAAGTAAAAATTATTAATCCAGTCAATTCTGTAGCTGTGTGTCATTCATGGTCTAATATGAAATATCTGGTGATTAATGTGACTTGAGTTTTTTTGGCCAAATGCTCGAACACAAATTTTCTTAAATCCAGAAGAGCATTTTGGCACAAGCCAGTGTGCCTCCTAAGCCCAGTGATTAAAGGAACCCAAGCAAGATATGACAAAGAGGAGAACTGAGGCTGAGTTCAGTGTTATGCTCTAAATACAGGTCTGTTCTGGAGTTGATCAGTCACAGCTTTAATAAAGAACAGTACTTAGGGTCTTGATATTTTTGCTTTCTTAGTCATTTAAGATTTACTTTTTTCAGTGTACATTAGGGTAAAACTGAATGGGTATGTTTCTTAATAACACCCCTATTTTATGAGTTAGAAAATTATTTTTGAAATTCTATTGTTTCCCATTCAGAGAATAAAATATTTCCCAAATGTTCTTGAATATCTGAGCACACCTTTTTTTTTAAGAAGTTTACTTGGTTTTATGAATCTGCTCAGTGCTTTAAAATATACTCTGAAAGTGCTCGCCAATAGAAATGTCAGTCAGTTATTCTTTTCCATTCTGATCTTCTGAAAAATGCAGGTCATCACAGGTGACACCAGCATGTGATCTAATAGCTTTCGGCTACAGTAATAGACTTACTGTCTTAAAAGGCACATCTATCTCCAAAAGGGAATGAACTTGTTACTCTTTATGAAAGAAGCTGGCACTCTTGGTGCAAGAAGCTCATGTTTTAATTTTAGCAAGTTAAGCCTGTCTAAAGTTGAATTAAAGCTCTTGTATAAAGATATATATATCTGTAACTTTTATTAGATCATGTTTCTTAAGCCTGTATTAATTGAAGAATTTTAGGGATCTAACTAACTCTGTGGGAATAATTTCATACCACCACTGATAACATTTTGAGAAAAACAGTGGAACACAGGGTTCTTTCCTATTCCACAAGTACACATAGCAAGGTCTTATTCTTAAAATTGCACACTGGTTACTTGACATTCCATCTAGTCAGAACTGGTACCTTCTGTACCTGTCATATGGGGTCTAAAAGCCATATGTGTGTACCACGACATTAACAAATGGACATACTGCTCTCAGAAAGCCTTGATAGGTAAAGAGAAAAAAGTCTTACATAAACAATTCTGAGCCTTATCTCTTGACCACATGTAGATATTTCTGCTCTGTCTTTACCACTTACACAGATACTTAGAAGTATTTGGTTGGCTTCTCAGGTTGCAGCTCTTGAGTTATTCTGAACTGTATAGAGAAGGTAGGGATTTTGTCACCTGACTTGAGATGGCTGACAGACAGCATTCTCTAATTTACCTTAGTCCCAATGCCTGATGAGTCTTGTCATATAACCTGACATAGGATGTGTTCCCTTCCTTTTTAATGAAAGGTGGCTATCCTAGCTGAATGGATAGTGATTAAATACTGCATTCCATGAGCTAACCACTGAAGTGATATCAAATGACATAACTCAAATGGTGAATTGTTTAATTAATAGGAAAATAAATAATGAATTGGCTGTCTATATATGCTCAATTACTATCCAAAATTCATATTAAGATCTTGTTAGTGATTTCCTCACCTCCTTGCTATGTTCATTTAACAAAGCGGTGAAATAAGAGTTGTAATTTGAAATGAGCAGCACATACCCGAGTTGTGTGTCCCCTCCTGGATGCCACTGTACTGAATATACTCTGATGTGAAGGAAAGAAAACAAAGTAGGAAGAGGCACAAATCTGAACTGAGTGATGTACACGAATGAGGCAATGATTTCTCAGTAAACTAGCAGAAATAATATTACCTATTAATATTACCTAGTAATTATTGTTAACATGCTACTAACAAAATAAAATTCTTATTTTTTCCCTTGTAGCTCATTATATTCTAATCCAGTATGTGAAATTCACCACAGGATAACTTTCATGGATTGCACTTAGGTATTTTGAACTTGAATGCAGGATGTTGCTTTCTGCTTTAGGATTTAGTGGTTTAAATGTAGATAATATTTCTTCTAAATAGTACAGTATTTTAATTTTTATGGGGAAGAAACTTTAAGAATTAAGAACTGTGATACAACATTAAGAGGATTAAATCTTTCATGGATATAGATTTTACTGAAATATCCCAAGCTTGAAAAACTAAATGGAGGTAAAAAGTACCACTTATTCATTGAAAGACAAGTATGATTTTAATTATACGCCTGTGTCAGAAATCTTGAACCTGTATCACACTTCTACGGGGCAAAAAAATTTACAATATGTTTGTATATGATACTGGCTTTGCTTTGAGTAGAAACACTACAGCTACTGAGATACTATCAGACACTCCATCTGCTGCATGCGTATAAAAATCTTTGAATGAGAAAAGCAGCACAGGTCTTAAGTGGGAGGCAATGTAATGCTTGCTTAACTGTAGTCTGTAGATTATCCATTACACAATGTCCTGTAGTGCAAGAATGTTAACCAGTACTTAAATGGGGACTTTAATTAGATCAGAATAGTTACTCAATTTTGTATGATTCTTTTTCCAAATGTTTTGTAGATAACTTATTAATTATTATGGTCATCCTTCCTTTGGTTCTAAGGAATGAATAATATCTGACAGATGACTGATCTTAGGAGTTTTCTTCATTGTGTAATGATTTGTATTCCACCTGCTTTTTTCACCTTTTCTTGAAGGGGATGCTGACATATCCTGGCAGGTCATTGAAAATAATCATTATACAGTAAATACTTTACACTTGACAGTGTCAGCTTTAATAACTTACAGGATCGTTGTCATCTCACCATGAAATGTGAGAAAAAGGAGAGACATTTCCTGTAAAGTACACCTTAAGTGGTGTATTTTCATGGATTTCCATGATTATGCCTGAAGATCTCTTCTAAAGGGACTTTTTGACCTTCCATTTAAAATGGAAAAAAAAAGTATTTGGTTATATATTTACATCTGCATGGATCAGGTATGTAATTTCCTTAACTAGTCCATTGGCCAAAAGCAACTTGAAATTTTGTAATGCAGACTTAAGTTCAGGTTGAATGGCCATGGTTTTTTAGTTTGGGTTTGTTTTTTTGGGTTTTTTTTTCAGAAACTGATTAATATATTTTAAAGAGGTCTTATGGATAGACAGAGACGTGGGCTCATTTTGGAAGGCATGCTGCTGTGCTAATATTACTTTATCATAATCACATGCTATTGTGACTATTTGTGGACTAGAACTCACTTTTGTCTGATCAGTTTGGATGACAGCTGCTAAAGTACTGATCTATTCAATTCCATTCATGTCCTTACTCAAAACATTATTGAAGAAAATTATTTAGTGAAAAATCACTAGTTTAGGAATAAAGGTGTCTTGAAAATGAGGCTTCCTTTCAAGGAAAACTTTCAGTGTTCTGATATTTATTTTTATTGTAACAAAAATGAGTCTTTGACAGTCTTCTTGGGCATAATGCTCACAGGATAATTAAGAATACTGTGTAGACCATAGGGCCACTGCTGATTCAAGTTTGTGCTGTAGCTGGTTCAACACAGGACCTTGAATCTGGATCTCAGGTATAACGATGTACTAAGAAATTTTATTTCCAACAAAGTGACTTATTCCAACTGAATGGAAAGCTTTAGGTGACCATATCTAGTGAGTCCTAGAACAGAAAGGTTCTTATGTCACCACTATTAGATCCAAGAGCAACTTGTTTCCTTGGCTAGTTTAAAATTGAGAACAATATGTTTTTCTCCATCAGTCCTGAGCTCACAGCAAAAGAGATATGATTTATATTTATCCCAGTAATATTGAAATGGCCTTTTTTTTGTCAGAATTAATGGCACACAGAAGAATAAAATGACTGGTTTTTTAAAGCAGTTTACTTTTAAATTCTGAAAGCTTCTCTTTCTTTCTTCTGTTTTTTATTACCATTTTCTGCATGTTAAAGGACAAAGCCTCATCTAGGAATGATGATACAGGAAAATAAACTTTCTATTACAATGCAAGTAGTCAATTTTGCCTACTTTTCCTTTTTGTCACACTCTCTTTTTTTTTTTTTTTAACTGGAGATTAAAACCATTTCTCAAGGACATGGAAGACCAAATGTGGCTTTCAATACCTAAGATTATATTCCAGTGTCTTTTTAATATAGCTTCATACTTAGGTAGCACTTAATAATTTGAAGTCTTACTTAGAATTTAAGTAAATAACCCTAATGCTGGCCTGTTTTTCAACATCTTCACATTATATTACAGAGTCTTGTCCAAACATGGGAGGGAGCCACTAAAGACTTTCCTGCACTTAATGCACAGATAAACATTAACTGGCTGTTACTACCTGTAGGACTTCTTTATTTGAGTTTCTGCCTTTAGATTTCAGCCTGTTGCAAATGCATGTGTGATGATGATGCAATTATTTCACTGTTTCTATAATTTGTATTGGAGCATACATTTTTGAGTCCCAAGTGCCCTGAAATAAAAATTCATGGGAAACCTAGCTTACAAATAGTGGTGCTTTAAAGAGTTTCTACAATAAAGAGGTAAAACAATTCTGTATTATTGAAGTTCATGCTAAACAGTACTTAATGGATAAAGTAAGCTTATTCAAGCTTGCTTGATTGCCAATATACAGAAAATTAATTCTAAGTTAAAGAACCAGAAGAGTTGAAGTCTGCATGTGAAATTATTTACTTGTCTTATTCCTTTAAAGATACCTGTGGAAAGTGAAGCATGAGTCTTTTCTGGTTTTAATGCAGTGTTCGCATCCATAATGTTAGTTTGTTTAAATATAAAGGTCTGGTGTGACTCCATAACACTGTCATTCCACACCATAATTCATCTAAAGACTGACAGTTCAGCCTCCAGAGAGGAAAATTTTGTGAGTACGCTGTGGTTTGAGATGATCATAGCATTATGATCTGTTAGATAAATGATGGCCTAAGAGAAACTCGTGAAATTATGAAAAGATAAGGGATGGGGAATCAGGCAAAGTTTAAGGAAGGATTGGATAGGTGAGTGATGAATTTCCATTGTAGGGTGTCAGTGGAGACTCTACAGACTGAATGTACACTTGCAAAAGCTATACTTGTTTTTGTTGCATGAACTTGTTCTTACCTTGATGTTTCTGGTTTTGGAGAAAGAAGGGATCAGTAATTTCTTTACACCAAGAGGAATGAAATGTAGTTTATGGGAATGAAGGAATGGCTTGGCTCCTAAAGGAAAAACGTACCATGCTATAGAGAAGAAATGACCTTATATTAGAGGATGATTCTTTATTATTATTATTGTGTTATTAATAAAATATTTGACCAGATAAAAGTTGCTAGATGACACTGAACAAAGATGTTACCATGCTTGAATTGAGTAGAAACATTTCAGTGGAAAACTCAATAGATAAACATCTAGACTATTATCAGAAAGATGCACAGCATTTTCACATAGGTCAAGAAACCAAATTAAATTTGGATCCAGTAGAATGGGATTTCAAACTTGTGTTTTTTTAGTTTGAAGGACAGGTGCTCTTCTTGAACAAAACCAAACAAATAGTCACTTGGAACAATCCTGTATTTAGGTCACTGTAAAGGAGGATGTTCTACACTTAAGTTCCAGAAGCAGATTACATGTTGTTTTATGGATCATGTTGCTGCCAGAAGCACCAACCCTTATGCTTATGCTGTGTTGCCAAAAGTGCTAATTGACCTTAAGTACACTCCTGGGATGTAGTGCTAATTCCTGTCGTTTGTACCTCAGGGAGGTTTGTCAAAAAGTCTTCTTGAGACAACCACCTGCTGGTAGTCTATTTAGAACACTGGAAGTGTCACCTACTTTCAGTCAAGTCCAGCTTTGCTGAGGATAAACAGAATACATGGCAGGAACAGTAAGGTATTGTCAGACAACTTTATGTAATTTCTATTCAAACAATGGATTTGTTTCCCCTGGGAAATTGTCTATCTAAAATGTGTTTCATGGGCCTTTGCACAGAAGTTGAGGTTATATTATATTCTGTAAAAGCAACCAGCACATTTGCAATTACTTCAAACAGAAAACATTTGGAGAACCTGCTAAAATACAACTTTTTGTCCTTTGGGATTTAATTTTCTTAGAAACAAAACATTCCCTTGAAGATAAATAGCAAGAGGCATTGATTCTACTAACTGGAACAACACTTCTAAATTAATTAAAAAAGATTTCTTAAAACCACTGTAACACCAATTAAAAACAAGTCCTGATTAGAAAGTATGGTGGTGAAGAATTATAGTTACAGCACACTGAAAACTTATTAAGTTAACATTTAATTAAGCTATTTTATATCAAACTACTTTATATCAAAGAGAAATGCAACGTTAATTCAAAGAGTTCATGCTGAACATGAAAATCATTAACATTTAAATAAAGATGTGCCATATGGTATGGCAGAAAATTGAATACTTTTAAACATAGGCAGCTTCAGAATTTGGAGTCCATTATAGTCAGTAAGGGGAAAAAAACCCCAAACCTTAAATCTTCAAAGAACATAGACATTATCGAATGGGTATATTTTATTTAATTTAATGGGTAATCCAGTTCTAAGTAATTATCAGGTACTCCAAATATTATAGATAAAGACACAGTTGGTGAGGACCATGTTGGTAAGGAGACCATGAAAACATAAAATCTAAAAATTTTAGACACAGTTTCTTGATCTTGGTAAAATCAAGAGTGAAAGAATCAGTAGAAACAAAGAAAGGAAGATAAATGTATTTGAGAAGAGACCATTGTCTGTGAGACAGTTATATGCACTGGCTTCTGTACTTCTGAATTCCAGAACATTCTTAGATATTAGTGCAATGATCAATGCAAAAATGTTGTTCATACAGTTGAGAGCTGGACCTCAAATGTTTTCCTGAATTCAAAGGATTTTAGTTTGTGATTAGAAGATACAAAGTGCTTGACTCTTTAAACACAGAAATGCGGATTATACCTTAGAATCCCTTTAAATCCTCATGAAATGTACATTAACAGGACGTGCCAGGATAATTTCCAAGTGAGGGAATGCTCAAGAGAAAGAAATAATCATCTACCTTGAAAAATATCTAAATATGACTCGTGGACATTTGGCATGTATTGTAGTTGCTGAAAAATCTTGCAAGTGCAGTACAAATGCCATAGGTAAACCATTTTTCCCTGTTTTCTCAATTCATATTTCAAGATGCCACATGCAAGTTAGTAAGCATGAATTTTTCTGATTTTGTTAGGGAACAGTCACTTTACTCCCAGGAGATGCTAGTGTGGAATGAGGGTGGTTAACTCCAGTGATTGAAATTATATGTTACAGAGTTCATTCTGCTTCTACTCAAGAGCAAGGTAGAAAATGCAGTGTGAATAAGATTGCTAAATTGGTAAGATTGTCTTCCTACACAAGTATAATATACACATATATATTTAAGTCTGGCTGTGCTTTGCTTTCATCTAACAGATGCATTTTATAGTCATATTGCCACATAGAGTGTACAAACCCCTATGCAGGGATCATGCAAGTGATATTTTCATCTCCAGAATATTGAAACACAAGTTGCTAAACAAACAACAACCTTCCCACTTTTTAAAACAGAAGTTATTTCCTAGTAACTTAAGAGTAACTGCATTTTCATAATAACTAAAAGATAAAATATTTTCATACTAATAGCAATAAGAAAAGCACTACTGAAAATAGATATGTTTTCCCACATAATAAATAAAGAAGAGGAGAAACTACTTTATAGAATGTTAGAGACCAAACCCCTGCAGAGCTGGAAAGAGGAATCTCAGGTGAGATTGCCACCATGAATAAACCTAGACCCTCATGAAGTAGACAAGAGGAAAAAACATTCAATCATTGTCTTCTCAAGGCAAACATGATTTAGTTGCTCATAATAAATGTAATGCACCAAATGAATATAGTTCATGGTCATTTTTATTTTGGCCATCTGTCAGTTGTGCTGCTAAGTTTTCCAGGAGTGACAACATGGTTTAATAATTATTTTAAAATAAATAAATAAAGTGTTACAAGTTTTGACCTTACTGTTATTTCTCATTTTTCTACCCAATTGGCTGAGGAGAGTATTGTTATACTTCAATTCTTTACATTTAAAAATTTTGTTAAATACAACTTAATTTACTTGTGCAAGGCTTTTTCATTTACAGGATCTAGCTGTAGTCTTTACAAAGATTACAATTTTCCTGGTATTTCTGACTGTGTGAAATTTGGAAGAACTGTAGATTTTATGAGACTCAAGGAAGTATAGTCTCAGGAAGTATAGGCAATTCAGGTGAGCTTTGAATAAGCATCAAATATTTTGCTGCTCACTGCTTATCTTTGGTTTCAAACTCTGAAGTTTTCTAGGTTTATCTGTCACAACAACAAAAAAAGAAAGGATGCAAGGTTCTATCATGGTCTAAAATTTGTACAACAATCAATAATAAGCATTTTTTCAGTGCTCTTAGACATTTCCTCGTACCTGCAAGCTGAGGCTAACACATGAAGGTGGAGAGAAGTTTGGTCTGTGTTAATTTTTAAAAAGCATCTAACAAATATCAGCTCTTATCTCCATAAGTGTTGGTCAGAGAGAGGAAAGTGTAAAATTTCAATTATCTGGAGGTGGAATATTGGTACACTTTCTTCCTCAGTTTTAATTGCTTCTTGCTTTCAATAAACATATTTAGTAATAGTTATCTGAGTATTAAGCAATTGTTTTGAAGTGATTCAAAACTGAAGTTTTTTCCTGACAGCTCTGCTTTGGCATTTTTTAGAAAGGGAATCTGGCCAAGTTGAAACTTTGTCAAAAGCAAGTGCTGTAATGTTTAGTTCTCAGGTAAGAAGCTGCAGTGATGTTATTTTCGAGATGCTTCATTCTTACATAGGCTAAATTCCCATTAGACCAAATTATGAACCATTTTCTTTGTATTATTATTTGTGGTACCTTTCAGTTGTGGACAATATGTTTAAAAAATCGACAGACTATAACAATCTTTTCAGTTATTTATCAACTTTAAAAAAAAAAAGAAGTAATTGAAACAGTTCAATGGTATTGATGCTACAGTTCTGTTGTGGTTGGCATTTTTGGGGTTTTTGTTTCTTTTTACAAAAAGGTTTCCTAAATAACATGACAGGTATTCGAACCTCAGGTTGTTTTGTACTAATGTTTTTCCATGAGTCTACTTAATAAAAATAATTAGGATGAACTTAAACTGATCAATAATTTCCAGACATATTTTTAGTGGTCACTATTCTAAGTTGGTTTAGACTATGCTTCCATGATGGTTCTTTTTCCACGTGTGCTGTAGAATCACAGTTAAGAATGAATAACTCAGTATATTACTCTAGAGATTTTGTCAGAAGTCCATACTTAAATATATCTGAAATTATATTAAAGCAAATCCTTTTGTTTTATGAAGTTCTTGTATGTATATCTAATGTCAAGTTTCACTACATAAATAATATAAAGCATTTGTTATTTTCTTTTATGTTACATGGCTGCAATAGTCCTAATTTCCATTTAGTTTTTCTTCTGATTTACTTTTTTTTTTTTTTTTTTTTTTGTGGTAGAATTCTTGCTATGGCTATGAGCCTTATTCTTTCTCCCACACTTTGCCTCATCTTTTACCTACTAGCTTAAACTCTTAAGAAGCCCAAGTCATGAAGACAATTAAAGCCCTGCCAAAAAACCATTTTCAGTCATTTTTCTGGATATATTTTGGAGAACAGGGTCCTATGGCTAATATTCATAGATTTTATAATTTCTATACTTCTTTTCTCTGGTTTTCTACAACTCTGAAATTACAAGGGTTAAAGTTGATTTTATTCCTTTAAGGTTTCAAAACAGTGATTGAAGGGATATTTTAATAATAAGGAACAATCTTTTGAGGTTCTTAAATGCAATTTTACAGTAATTTTCCAAACATATTTAACCTATAATTTTTGCTATGTAGGTTAATAAGATTTATTACACTAAGTCTAAATAAAACCTATTCATCCTTCAAAACAGGCACTAGTATGTACTATTATAAATTAAGAACTCATCTGTATGTAACAAGTGTTATACTGAATAAGATTAAGTTCAGTTTTCTTTATAGAAATAAGTATATAATAAAAATATGCACATTTTCCTTGCATTGCAGTGGGAGAGTAATTTAAATCTCCATCATAAAGGCAAACTGCAGTATTATATATATTATTATTTGAACTATCACAGGAGTTATAACAAAAAGTCAATGTATGAATTACAGTACTAGCATTAATTCATCCCTCCCTTTTGCCCTATAAATAGAGAAAAACAAAATGTTTACTTAACTTAAAGCAGCATAAAGAACTTCTGAAGTTGAATTCCTTCACCTTTGTATCTTCTATATAATTATTTATAAATTATTATTATTATATTAGTCTTTCATCTTTATTAAGTAAAATAAATAGACCACAATGCTTCAGTCTTATGTGTTTTTCAAGCCTTCAATGACATTTGCAGTTGAAACCTTTCGATTTCTGCAATATTTTCTTCGCTGTGAACATTGGACACTATTCCAATAGCAGTTATATTGTGGTAAATAAAGACAATTGTTTTATCTCTCAAATCTGTAGCAAAAGCTTACACTTAGTGCCTTCTACTGTGAATTTACATTCATGATTCTTGCGGATCTTTTTAGTGTTTAGTTTCCTACCCCTAAAGACCATGAACTATCTTTTCAAATTTTGCATTAAAATACATATTTAGGCATTAAGAAAGATGCATGGGTTTTGCTTCTGACTGGTTTACCAAATAATAAAGATTGCTTTTCGTCATGATTGTTCCATTACATTAACCTCTGTCTCAATCTTTATTTATCTCCAAATATTATAATTACTTGTTTCATATCTTTCTAGTGAGAAACTTGATGGCCAGAGTATTAGTTTGGCTGTAGTCAAGACTTAAACTTCAGGGAACTTGTTTGGCAGCATCTAGTATCAAAGATATCCTAAAGCAGATACTTTACTTGAAGCAATTTTTTGTCTCTATTTGTTGTATATATTCAGATACCATGCCAAGAGATTGGTGTTTACAGCATGACAGTGTTAGTGATAAGGGCATCATTGAGAAAGTTCTTCTACTGTAACACTGAAGACAACTACCAAAGACTGTGCAGCTACTTACTATTGCAAGATTATTTTGTAGCTGAATCCCCCTTAAATTTAAATGCTTATATCTAGTATGTTTTGGGTTTTTTTCTGTACATGATTCTTGCAGATGAAATCTGTAGCCACTGGCTGATATCATTTACTTACTCCTCTCCAGAAAGTAATCAAAAGCTGTCCAGATTTAGTGGAACACTTTAATACTTTGGGTGAAAGGCTAACAAATCACATGCAGACTTAATACACAGCAGTATTAACTGATAAAACACGTTATAAAATATTTTTCAAATTCAAAGTTAGTGACTCCTACATTAAATTGCAATAAATACTAAAGAGAATTATTTATTTGAATTATATATTTTCATTATTTAATCCCTCTTGAACTGATTTCATCCTATTGCCAAGGTTTCATGAAAATGTGATTATAAACACTGCATATTTATAATCTTCTAAGTAAAATATAATCAATCTTGAGGAAAAAAACCTTTACTGCATAGCAAAGAGAGGAACATTAGCAGTGGTAAGAGGAATGTAAAGTGTTAGGCAGGCAGCTGTATTCCAATATCTAAAAGATAATTATGACTAACCTATATTATTTACCTCAAGAAGATTTCATCTTAACTCCATTACTTCTTGTTTTGTTAGAGAATTACTTCTAGTTAAATGTAAGGTCTTCATTGAAAGAATACCAATGATGAACAATATACCACAGCTGTGGTTACAGTAGTTGCTCTACCTTGCTTTTGTCAGGTTATTGTTAGATTATTTTTTATAATTGCCATCTCTTGTGAATTCAGTTAGTTTCATGTACTAGCTGTTTAAATCAATCTAAAGGTCTTTTTATAATAAATTCCTCTAATTTTCTCTTTGTAGCTGATCTAAGATCTCTATTTTGTCCTCTGATGGTACTAAACTATTTACCCTAGCTACAAGTTCTGTCAGAACCTTCTTTACTTAGAACTTAATTGGTCTAAGGGGCACTTGAAAAAATTGAAGTGCTTTGGTAAAAGGCAATGGTATTTTGAAGACCTCCTCTGTATGTTCATTCCTCTTACTTAACTTCAGCAGTATGTATGAGTATGCTGACTTGTTCAGAGAAAAGTACAGACCCCTAAGGTATACTAGCACAGTTTTCAAGACAGAATAAATACCTGTAGTAAGGAGAGGTAGTATAGGTATCTGCTTTCCAGTCTGCTGTGACATATGGCTATTCTGGGCATGAGCACAAGACAAAGCTTTGTATGTAATAAAAAGGAGAGGTAGGTGGTCACAGGGAAAACTGCTCAACTTATGGTTTAGAACAGATAAGGACTGAAGCAGCGTAATGATTTATTAATGACATGTTATTAACTGCCTATCAGTAAGCCAGTCATTCAGGGTAGCTACAGTAGCGCATACAAAATGTTAATGAGGACCTACAATTTCATAAACACTTTATAAATATTCTCTAAATGCTGTACTCGCACTCACTAACTATTGTGTGCATGCTCCCCCTCTTGCAAGCCATGTGAATGACAAACACCCCCTCTGCTTCTGGGGATGCAGGTTCTTCTATTCACATCTATCTCCTGTCAGAGCAGTAGATGTCCCACCTTTATATGTATCCTGCTTCTCCCTTAAAACCTGCTCATCCACATGCTGATGAGAAAGACACCATGGTCACATATGCATATCCAGTTTTGAGTGCACCCTGCATTGTCACTTCTCTAGCTGGATGTAGGCTGCTTATGGCATTTGGGGAGGAGGATGCTCTGCCATGCCAGTGCCAGTGCCAAAACAGATTTAGTTAGCTGTTTTGTTATCCTTTTCTTACTCTAAAATCCCTCACTATTGTTGCAGATTTTCATGATTCTCCATTTTAAAAATCCCTCCATTCTATTTAGTCAAGGTGAGGCAAAAAATCAGAAGGTTTAAATTTGCAACTAAGCATGGTTTAGTTGCTGAGATAAGAATTTGTACTCTCCTGACAAAGTGATTTAATTTGTAAACTTTCTGTAGGATGTCAAGCTCTCAAAATCATGTGTCACCACTAAACCTTTTACAGCAGAGACAGCTGCAGTAGCCCTGTGGGTGTTCACCTCAGAAAGTTCAGCTTTATTCACTGTGTGATAATAATAGTAACTGGACATGTCAAAGCATGATTCCATTCCAGAAAATTACAATAAACCAGGCCACCAGGCTGTAACTAAGCATGGCTCCCAGGGTCTTTCTTTGTAAGAGGCTGAGGGGAGAATGGGAGCGTGACCATTGAAGAATAAGAAAGCATTACAAATGTTATACCAAATTAAAAAAGAAAGGAATAATTTTCCAAATCATAGTGTCTTTCCTCAGTGGTACTTAATATCACTCTGGGAAGCAGTCTTCCTGCTTTCTTCCCTTGTGTACTAATAAACAAGACTGACAGTTTCTGGAATTTTTTTTATAAAGAAAACTTACGCTTATTTATATAGCATTCTGGGCTCTGCTGTCCTGTAGCATTGATAAAGTAGACTGAATGCATAGTGCTTCTGTAACTGTCTGCCTTCTGTTAAATATGTTCTACCACCTATGAGTTCTGAAAATTGAAGGTATTCTCTAAAATAGAAAGTGATAAACCAAATTTTTTCTTTCACTTAAATGATCTAGTGCAAGTTTCTGGATTTTTTTTTTTTTTTATTTTCCAAAGAATGTACTCTCCTCTCTCAGCTGTAGAATGAGAGGTAGAAAGACTCAAAGGGTCATATTTTGGATTCAGCAGTCTTTCTTCATATAATCAGTTACAAGATTGGAGGCTTAATTAAATAAGAGATGTAACAGGTTAAGTGAAAGGGAAAGGGAGGGGAGGACTGGACTGGACTGGACTGTCAATACGGCTCGTGTCACTTGTACTTTTCTTACTCTTTACTGTTATCTTAAAAGAAATATGAAGAGACTAGAAAATATATGCATGTATACCAGACCATGCTCTGTTTGTCACTTTTTTTCTCTACTATATAACAAGCATTTGAAAAAGGTTATGAATTTGGGGGGGCTGGCATGCTTCTTTTGTGTCTGCAACAATTCATTTTGACCTGAGAAGACAGAATGGTTTTAGCAGCTTCCTAAAAACTGTTATAAGTATTACACTCTCCAGAATAGGATAAAGCTAACCAATTTTTTCCTTTTGTGAGAAAACTATGTCTGCTGTTGTCTATTCTTTCTTCTGCAAATCTTGAGCTGTCATTTATAATTTGTCTTTCATTACTGATATAAAACTGCTTAATAAAAACATTTCAGAAATGTATTTGTATAATAGAAATTCTAAAGTATAATTACAGGTAATATTAGCAGGGATGAGGAAAATACAATTTTTTTTTCTTACTTCCATAACTTCCTTTCTAAAATGCAGTAAATTGTTGACCTTTACTACTTCAAGTGATTAATTTGGTTTTATTATGTACCTTGTATATTGATATCTTATTGACTATAGTACATTATGAATCTTCCTGGGTAACAGTCTGGCTGCCTACCAAGAACAAGTGATACCTTACTGTTCATTGTGACATCTGACTGCTTTGGAATAGAGGAAAAGTCTCTTGACAGATGTCTTGACAAAGCAATAATGAAAAGGTCATACTACATTTCCTGCAGCATTTATCTTGTTTCTTTAGGGGCTGTGTACCGAAAACTAGATCCAATTATACCCAATTAGGAATACCAAGTTCTGCAATGAAGTTAAGAATCTATTAAACACTTTTATCAAAATTGCTACACATTATATTTGAAGACTCTAAAACTCTTCAGTGGCATCTCACCAACATTACTATTCAGTCTTAAAACTTTTTATCTTTTCTAAAGATCAAGGTCACAGAGCTCAGCAGTTCTTGTTTTATGGGGCCTTAGGGCCATTTTGAACTATTACTACTTCATGAATTGTTGATTATGATTGAATGCTGGAACAATAGTACATCATAGATATTCTGAGCAAGTCTTTCCTGACACCATCAGCATTTGGAATAATGAATGACCAATATTCAGTGACAATTATGAAAATTTTGCTTATCGATTATTTTATCTTCCCTTGATAGCCATGACTGATTAAAGACTAATTCTAAAAATTTCAGTAAGTACACCAAGTATATTATTTTTGTTATAAGATTCTGATTTTAAAAAGTGAAATAAAAATTGATGATTCTAAAGAAAATATTTTCTGTGTTGATATACAAAAGTAATTTGTATAAGTTTGAAACAGGCTATTTTGAAAGGCCACAGAAGTCTATATAAGTCTTTCAACTGACTTAATGAGGTTAAACCCATAGCTGTTAATTACATTGTCAATAGTGTCATCATTATTATGGCACTAGTAAAATAAGGTGCTTAATTGTGTTGTTTTTACACTGCTTAAAAATGGACTTAGGTATTTTGTTTTGCATCAGACCTTTTCTGCATAAGCAATATCAACAAGTTAGTTACTCCAGCTAGCTCCATATTTTAAAATGCTTAGATACAAAATTTAGTCTGAAGTCAAGCAGGATTTAGAAGTCACTAAGACTGTTGCCATCTGTTTTTCTTCTAAATAGGAAACATGGATTCTGATTAGTACATTTGGAGAAAACCTCTGTACAATAAATCTTATTTTCCCTCTGCATTTTGCAATAACGAGTCAGTACAGTATTCTATATTTTGTAAACCTTAATCACCCTGTTGCAAAAAACGACTTAAAAATAACTTCAGTAATTGTTCAACTAATGCTTACAGTTTTCTTCCCTCTGTTTTGTCTTGTAGTGATTAATGTGTGATATAGTCAAGTGGGTGACTAATAGCTCTTCCTGGGCTTAGCTAGCTTTAAAAAAAAAAAAAAAAAAAAAAAATCCAGACTGAAAGAACAGAAAGACTGTTCAGTCCAACTCTGTCGTCAAAGGCCAAGTTGTCAGAGTGAATATCCTTCATATAAATGACTGTCTTGTATATTCATAATATACCATATACTCATATCCTACACTCTTATATATCTAGTGAGAAAACCTTTTGTTACTAAAGGAACATTCCTCTAGTAACACATATGACATAGCACCAGGACTGATGAACTTGACTTTAATTAAGAAGCTCACAGGAGTGGAATAGTTGTACACTCAACAAAAAAACATAGCTGGTGGAAAGAAGAAAGTGAAATAAACGCAGCTTTAATACACTCTCTTCGTTCTTGTTCTTGACAAAAAAAACTTACTTGTTTTATTTACAAAGTGTTTTTACTTTTAGTGATGTATTTTTATAATGTGAATCACTAATTAATTAGTTGTAAATAATTTATATTTTATATGAGAAAATACCACAAATTTTAGGACTGAATGATTCAATGCATGTGAGTCAGAAATTCATATTTATTTTTGCACTTTTCATCCACTCCCTTGCCTCCCCATTTCACTTTCCCAAACAGTTTTTCCTCTCATACTGTGCTTGTTCTATCTTTGCACTGTTGGAGGCAGGGGAGGAGGGCTGCACAGTGGCCTGGATAACAACAGCTGACAAGAAGTGATGTGAGAGTAACTCTTTGTGACTGGAACAGCCAAAACTGTCTGAGAGGATTTGTCCAAACAGAGATGCTGCTGAAGATGATGACAGCCATCATCCAGATTGAAGAGCAACCGGGAAATTAAAAAGAGACTTTTGAAACAATGAAGTACCTTGAAAAGAAATAAGACACATGGAAAATATGCAACAATCCAGACAGACCTTAGAGTGAGAAGAGGGTAACAGAGCAGCGGTTTAAATCCATTCTGATGCTGTCAGAAGTCACTCCAGCATGTGACTTCTAGGGCACTCACAGACAGTATATATAAATATGGGAAGCAGCATCCGCAGAAATAAAGGTGTCTTAAAGCTCTGTATGTGTGACTAAAACTTTTTGTCATTACTTATAAAAGGTTGTTTAGAAAGTTTTAGTTCTCAACATGTTTTTCAGTGTTTCACTGGTTTATCTGTATTATTGCTGAATTTGTGATCCTCTCTGATTGGTTCACTGTATACCAGTTAATGGCAACATTAATAAATCCATAAACCATTTCAGTTTCAATGTAATTTATGTCATGTGAATTGAGTATTTTTTCATGCTGGTACATATTGTAACTAGACATAACTAGAAGCATTCTTTGATGAAATCAAAGGTTAAAGTAATTACATTCTAGATGATTTGAGCTTTGCAATGTAGTGACATTTTTTCTTGTTTATTAGAAATTGTGAGATGCACCTTGAGCAGGAGGAAAAAAAAAAAAAAAGTAATTCTAAAAATCTTTCTCCTTCCTCAGACATCTTAATTACTTGACTTGCATTTTCTGTAAGTAGTAATTTTCATCATTGTAACTGTTACAAAGTCTACTCCTAGAGGAAGAAGTACAAAGTTTATAAAAATTCTAATTGAAACTAGAAAGTATAAACAAATAATAGGTAAAGTGTAAATAATTATATTTTTAAAAAGTTCTCTGACAGTGCAAAATAGGGGCAAAATTGTTAGGAGAGAAATTGCTTAATGGAGGCTCATTTTATACGGTATATATCTAGCCTTGTATACCTCTGTGCTGTTCTGAGTCAGGTCCTTGATAACCTTCCATTTATCAAATACAGGTGCTTATTGTGCTCTAATGAGTTATAAACAATTGAAGAAACAAATTATATAATGTTATGTAGGCCTATTACACATCAAGATGAATTACAAAAGAGTATGATGGCACCAAGTGATAAAGGATTATGACTTTATGTGCTGCTAGTGCTGAACTACAATTATCTTAGCCAAGAACATGCAATTATTCAAAATAAAACACAATGTGCTCTAAATGTGGCCTACTCAGAATATACGGGGTGTCTTCTACTGATAATTTAGCTCAAAGGCTAAGTTTTCAGTATCAATGTGACCTTTTCATTTTCCTAAGTTATCAGCCTGTTCCCATAGCATGTATAATTTTTTCAGACATTTTAAAAATAAGTCTGTAGAGACAGAAGCTGTCTTGCAATTTTACTCTAAGCTTCTCTACTTTCAACAGTCCTGATAATTTTGTGTCATGCCATTTTTTTTGTGCCATGCTCTCCTGTGAATTAGGAGGCATTGATTTAGACTCGGTGTGTTTCAGGTGTGTTTGGCAGGCCTGCCACAGCTGGCTGGTGATGAGATGGTTATGAGCTGCTGCCTACCAGTTACAACTGCTTCCAGATGGCTGTGTGGCAGAGAAACCAGGAGAAAAAACAGTATATGCCAAAAATACTCACCAGAGAAGTATGTGGTGCCTTACAATGAAAGATACTGCAGCCACTAAGTTGTGTGCTCTTCACAATTTCTAAGGGAAGTGCCACCAGAGCAGGAGCTCTCTTGAGGGAAAGTTCTGAGAAAACTGCTGCCACACCATAGCGGGTATGCTCCTGAGGGAGGTACCTCCCAAACTGCTGCCACACAGCAGGAATGCTCTGAGGGATGCACCACTAAAACCATTACAACACCAGAGCAGAGATGCTGCTGACAGAAGTACTGCCACAGCTACTCCCACACCAGAAAAGGGAGTCCTGAGGGAAGTGCTGCCCTAACAGCTGCCATACCAGAGTGGGGGACACATCTAAGAGAAGTGCTGCCCAAATTGTTGCCATGCCAGAGCAAGGAGAGTCCTGATGGAAGTGCTGCTACAGCTGCCACCACACCAGAGCACAGATGTTCCTGAGGGCAGTGCTCCTATGCTGGAGTGAGGACACATCTGAGGGGGCTGTGGCCTACTGCTGATTACACATCAGAGTAGGGCCAGTGAATAACAGAGCAGTAGAAACCTTTAGGCACCTGCCTCAACTGCTACACAATCTGTTGTCACAGAGGATTTTTCAGACTGGCAGAGAAAACAAGGTAATTTGAGAATGGGCAGGTAGAAGGATAAGGGTTTGTCTGATCATGTTCTATTTTTATTCAATACCTGAATCAGTGATTAGAAGTTTGTTTTGATGGGCAGTGAATTAACTGAAGTAAAACTCTCCAACTTTGGACTGTTTGCCTGCAAGATACTTGAATGAGACTTGATATAAACTTCATCTAAGCATTCTGTCTTATACAAACTCCCTGTTTGGCTGGTCCTGGCAGACACTATATAGAATGATCCAACTGCAGTTACTGTGCACTGTTTTCCGTGACAACTTTCATGGAGCTCTTAGGGTGCTGTGAATCTACATCCCAGCCCTTTCTAGAGAAACAAAACTAAAATTGTACACATATCAAAAATAATTTTTCTTTCTCTAGGTGTGGCATTGTCAGAAGAAGATAGAGGGCTTCCGTAAACATGGGGTCTGAAGAAGTGAAAGGTACAACTTGTCTTATCTCACAAGTACTGCTAGGAAGCCATTCTGCAAATTCTTCTCTAGTCAATAATACAGTGAATATAACTAAAATGCCATCACCTGTGATGACTGCTAGTTTGAGTTTTAAAGCAGGTGCACTCTTTACCACATTATATCTTTAGGTATGAGCATTAGAGGTTATCACTAGATGAATGATTGTTAATTCAAGCAGTGGTTCTCAGAATCCTTAGAAACATTAGGCATCCACAAAGTTAGGTGAAAATATATGAAAATAAGTTAGAAATTTTGCTTTAGGAATATCATTTCATCTTGGTAGGTTCACAATAGAGGCATCAAAGGGTCTTTTTTTCTTCCTCAGTGAATTTTATATTGCGAGTGCATGCAATTATGTCATCTGCTTAACTTCAGCAAATCCTATTATAGACAACAGTTGTAGTTTTGTTTCATGATTACAGGTAAGAGTAAATAACATTTCTGAAGTGATAATCTCATGATGTGTGATTTTAATGAAGTGTAAATTTTAGATTTTTTTGCCATATAGTCTAATCCAAAAGTTAGCACATTCTTTTTATTTTAATGTTGTAATCAATAAGTCATTTACAGTTTTTAAAATACAAACAGAAACTACTTTTCACTGCTAAAATACAGCTACTGGCCTGGCACTTTCCTCAATTTCTAGTCTTGTTTTGGGTTACTGTTCATCTGTGATTAGAAATTTTTCCAACTTCTAAGGTTTGCAGTTGAGGATTGGAAGACAGCTAGGTTTTGGTTGATGGTAAAAAAGTTGTATTTAATTTTGTTCCTGCACTTAAGAGTATTTTTCAAAATGTATTTCTATGATATGTTATAAAATATTGATGTCTTTTAGTACTCTCTGATAGTATTTCTGGTTATATAAATGAACTAGCCCCTATTAAGACTAGAGATGACTGTCCAAATCCAAATCTTTGGAATCTTTCTGTGTAATAGGGCATTTATAAACTTAATATTCTCACATTAATGGAAAAAAAATACACTTAAATATAAATTAGCTGGCTTTAAATAATAGAGTGCTCAAGTAACTAAACAAACTCTATTTAAGCTCGCTGTAAAAATATAACAGAAAAGACATTAAATCTGATTTTGTAAGTACATTGATTACCATCTGGTGATACATTCATACAATTTAAAAGCAAACAAGTATGTTAAAATATCTAATCTCATCACCAAATATCCTAATCTGTTCAATTTCACCTGGTCGTCTTTGCATTTTACATATTTCTTCAGCTGGAATTAAATAAGTCATGTGGTTGATCTAAATAACTCCTCTGTCAGTGTACAGTATCCTCTTCATACATATCAGTTGCATGGTAGATATATAAGGCAATATAAATATTTCAAAGAGAAGAAATATCCTAGTAGAACTTTGGACAGGATTTTGTTGGTGTATGAAGTTATATTTGCATAAAATAATACTTCAATCGCTTGTCTATTGTTTTTATTTTCTTAAACTGGATGGTTCAAACTGAAAGCACCTGTGATGACTGTACTTGAAAAATCTCCAAAATTTGGAAGGTGGGCTTTTTTTTTTTTTTTATAACCTATGTGAAAAAGGATGTATAGAATTAATTTACCATTTAGTATTAGTGTTACAGTGTCTACAATGCTATATGGTAGCAGTTCAAGTACTTTCTCATAGTGAAGAGAATTCTTTGGGGATTTATACACATATCATGAAACCTATTAAATGTTAATGTCCTCAGAGGCCCAGTGAATTTGAGATAGGAGTAGCCCCAGATGTGTAACTTGTAATAATATTCACTGAACACAGAAATAGCTTTAGTTTCAAATACACATGGTAATAAATTGTTCATACTGTAGCTGTCACTGTAAGTGTTGTCTACAAACAGAGAGAGCAGCCTCTCATTAAGGGTAATATGTGTTAGGGCTTACACTGCATTTAGAGTAATTGATACAGCAGTTCTGTTCCATTACAGTAGATATATATGTGGCCTGAATATCTTTGATCTTTTGCAGTGATTTAAACACAGTTATGCTGACTTCAGTGAAGATGTAGTGTTGGAAGACTGAAAAATATTAAGGGTTATTATTAATAATATTTAAAATATTTTAATGAAACTCAGATTGACTGTTGTATTTTTATAACCTTTGCATCCCACAACATGTGGAAGGAGAACTACAAATTAGACTTCCCATTCAGACATTATGAGTGCTCAAAATATTTTAAAATGGGTCCTTCCCCCCTGCCCCACCCCCATCATTTGAATGAATTCTGAATACAGGTATGGAATAAAAATTCAAAACATACTTGTCTTGCATTTTAATGTTTCATGACCAGAATATTTATGTGGTGGTCTTCTTTGAATATCATCCATTTTTCATGTCATGTGACAGTTAACTGCATTGTCTCCAAATAGAGATTTTAGCAAAAGAAGTTCTTTGTTTCCTCGCATATTATTAGCTATATGAAGTCATGGTGTCAATTGGATTTTAAATATGCTCAATTACAATGAAACTCATGTGGAAGTACCTGTGACATTCACATGAACGCCACATGAATTCTTAATCATGGCAGGTTATAGTGAATACTAAACAAATTATTAAGATAAATATAACTATATTCCATCTTTGTGATCAGGGCAGCTGTGTGAGTAGAAAAGTAAATGTGTCCTTGATAAAAACAGTAGGAGAACATGTAAAATCACAATGCATCTGTGCTGAAGGCAGAGATAGACTAGCACATTCCCTAAGCAACTAGGGGAAAAATGGAAACATGCAAGAATGCTGCTGGCTTATTTTTGTGTGTGTGTGTTTCTGTAGGTAATAGAATGAGATATGGAATATCACATTAAAATTTAAACATGTCATCCCTAAAAAAGTTGATCAAGACCAGAGACCTTGTGTTATCACTTACTTATACAGCAAAAGTACACCATCACTGCAGGGCACAAAGAACAAAATGAGAACAAGAACAATTAGTCTTTCCTATTTTTAGAAGTATGCTAATGAATTTGTTTGGGACAGTATTTGTAGGGAGGAAAAAGAATAGAAGCCTGTTGGTGAGTGGAGCAAGGTGCTAAGTTGGGAACAGGAAACAGGCAGTGTTACTCAGCATTGCATGGTACCAAATGCATGGAATTGTGGCTCTGCTGAAAAGCTTGGAGATTTCCTACTAATTTATTTTATTATTGGTGTTTGTTTTGTAAACTAATGCTCACTGGTGTAACTGAGAAGCCTTCTACTGCAGGGTAGATCAGACTAGTCTCATGGATGAAACCCAACTGTTGCTGCATTGTCCTCTTCCAAGCAAGTAGGGCAAAAAAAAGATAAAAATATTTTCACCGAAGAAAACTCAGTGAAACTGTAAAAATATGATGTTGTTGTTAGTGTATTTTTCTGTCTAACTTCCATAACCTTTCCTCTACACACAGTAAAAAACTTTAATATCCACAGAGACAATAACATTTATTTAATTTTTGTAAGGGAAACATTTTCACATTTATTTTAAGTGATTTCTGTTGCTAGTAGTGTTTGGAGATTGTATGTATTTAGAATTGCTAAGCTTCTTTTGCTTTGAAATGAGCATTTGTGGAGAGTTTTGTGTATTTAAGCTGATCAAAGGGATTTCTCATTAACATGTGTTGTGCCTGAACCTTTGAAGATACAGTGCTTATTAGATCAGCATTGTATGCACATTTCATTATTCGTTCAATCATCTTTATCTTATATTAAACTGCTACTCATGAAAGTGATGTGTTGTACTTTCTGATTTGGGATAGGGATTGTTTCCAAGGAGAACTTTGGGACTTTCACTTTTTAAATGTTTTTGATGAAGCTATGTTTCTTTTTAACCCTTGCTTTACAATCTGGCTCACAGCTGTAGTTGAAATAGCAGCAACTCAAACATGTATCTTTGGTCATCCAATAAGCTGCCTTTCTTCTCCCTCTACAAGGATGTCAAAAGTTCAGCTTCCCTTATTTCTAGGAAAAGGAAAGTAATGATGCTTATTGGGAACTTAACTGATCAATATTTAAAAAATTTAATACTGTATTTTTCAGAATAAACTTGCAGTGCTTATAGTAGCAAGTGTTAACACACTTTCATCTATTGCATAGATAGAAATTATTAATTAACATACTGCTGCATTTTGTGACTTTTTCAGATTGAACATATTACATTTAAAGAATACCCTCAGCTACTCTAAATTGTTATAGCTCCATCAGCTTTAACAGAAAAAATGTTTTGTAGATTTTATGTCTCAAACCCTGAAGTATCTATACAGCAAACTTTGTAACAGCCTGCAAAACAAAGATCACATTTATGCTTATTCTTTTAAAATGGATTAAAGAGTAATTTCTTGAAGTTATAATTGGAAACATACCTTCATTAGGTGAAAATTGCTTTAACTGTAAATGTTTTATAGACCAGCATTTTATATATGGTTTGCATCTCATCCTTAACACAAAAATTTCAATCCTGCTGCAAGTTTTAGGAAGTTGAGTTGCTGATGTACTAAAAGATGCTACAAAAAAATTCATTAAAGCATTTTAGACAGTTATATATACTTCATGTGGTGAATCAGAAGGGAAAATTTCCATATATTTTTGAAGTTCTTTGCCATGTTTTTTGAGGAAACTTGAAACTGAATACTTAAATTTATAGCCTGTTTTAGATTGATAGCATATTGATTGGTGGAAGAAGTTTTGTGCCTTTAATAAGCTGAGTTTATCCATTAGTCTGTCCTTACCCTGAGTTACACTATTACCTTAAGTTAAGGTAATTAAGTTTTGCAGAAGTGCAGAAGATTTATCCTCTGAACGTGGGTTCCTTCAGGAATTTTTATTCAACCTTTTTTGAAAATATTGACCCAAATATATAGAGTTATCTGGTACATTAATATTGTATATCTGAACCTAACAAAGTAGCAGTGACTTAACAAATCAGATCAAATAGGAATGGTCTTAATAGTGAAGATATTAGACTAGATATTAGGAAGACTTTATTTAATGAAAGAACAGTCAGGCACTGGAATGGGCTGCTCAGGGAGGTGATGGAGTCATCATCCATGGAAGTATTCACAAAAGCGTGTAGATGAGGTACTTCAGGATCTAGTGGGATGGTAAGGTTTTGACAGTTGGATGCACTGATCTTCGAGATCTTTTCCAAACGTGAAAATTTGGTGATTCTGTAATACGTTGGTGACTCCCTTGTTATCTGGCTTTCCTCTTAACCTCTATTATCAGGCCTGGCAATTGCTACCACTTAGGTTGTAATATCTCCAAGATACTCTCTCTTTAAAAAAACAAATTAGCATAAAATGAAATTTAATTTTTTAATGATTATCAAGTTTATGTAAATGATCAATTTGAAAAAAAATTTTATGTAATTGGACACGTTCACTACTCAAGCTTAACATTACGTGTTCTCTGCAAATCTCATTATAAGCAGCTCATAAGAGTATAATTAACATATTAATTCATATGCAGATAACCATCTAAATGCCAAAGCATTTTTATTCAAAAAATTCCTTTCCACTTCTGAATAGGTATTGGGGGGGGGGAAGAAAGTGAAAGAAAACTTCCTAGGGTCAGAAAGAGTGGCATTCAAACTATCATGAATAACATTTTTATTGACTGTTCTTAGCAGATGCACTTTCAGTTGTCTATTTGAAGGGCATTTGGTACAAACAAATGCGTATTTTATTTTTACTATCTGATTTAGCATGACTGTTCAGTGTCAAATATGTATGATTACACAACTTGGTTCTGAATTTAGTTGGACTTAACAAAGGGTGTAAATTGCAGTTAAAATATATCTGTCTAGTCTCTTGCCCTAATCCTATACTGTAAAGGCATCTATACAGCCTTGTATTATTTCAGAGCAGATTTACAGTATGAACATAAGAATAAAATGAACCTGAAGTAGATCCCCTGATATCTTTGATCCCTTTGCAATTGAAGCTATAAATTTAAACCTTGTGAGTGGACTCCAGATAGAAAGGAGAAGGAATTATGCTAAAGGACAGAATTCTTGTGTAAAGAAAAGTATAATGTGCTTCTATATCAAATTCAGTGATTATTGTTAGTGCAAATAATAGAAAGATCAAGTGGGAATCTATACTAAAATTATCTGTATTTTCAAATTATTTTGTTTTATAAGGTTCCAGCTGTTTTTCTTTGTTGTTTTGCAAAATTACAAAAACTGCTGTAAAATGCAAGCAGAAATTGTTTTGAGAAATGTTTGTCAAAATAAGAATAGATTGTAGTAGACTGATGATATTGATTCTGCAATTATAGAAATAGATAACCACTGCTTCAGACAGTTGAATGTCTGCCAAATCTTTGTAGCCCAGTTAATTCCAGTGGAAACTGTACACCTCTCAAAAATTTATTATTGGTGTTAGTATCTGGTATAGCTAATAATACTTTAGCCTTTTACAAACACATCAGCTACAGGAGAGGTACCTGAATCTTCTTTGCTGCTCTTTAGTTTAAACAAGACACAACAGGAGATCAACACTGAATGAGAAACTGGGACTATAACCTTTGTGTTAGCCATGTAAGAAAGTTCTGTCATGGAAGGTGAGAGAAGAATTAGTGAAGGAAGATTAGATAGGAAAATTAGTTGTCCTAGTTGCTGCACAAATACCCTTTCTTTCAGAAATTGGTAAATAGAGCTTCTGAGCCAAAACTGTTTTCCCAGCATTACACATTTCATATATGTGGGCTATTCAGAATCAACTTTTAACTGAATTTACTGTACCACTTGTTTGGTTTTTTTTGCTTGGTTGGTTATTTCTTTTCCTCACCTTTATTATAGAAATAGAATCTGAAATAGAATGTTCAGTCACATCTCAAGAAATATTTTCCAAAAACATTTAGTGGTTAATATATAAGAATAAATAAGTTTGAGGTAATCCCTAGCTGCTCCAGACAGTTCCCAAATGGAAAATAAATTTGCATTAGGAAGAAAAGTTATGTAATCCAATTATAGAGACTTTGTGAATCTTGAGTTCATGGACTGTTTGCCTTATTTAATAATTAGTCTAATTAAAAAGATACCAGAAGAAGAAAATGGGGATGATAACTGTTAAAACACTGCACAATTGCCAAGAAAACAAAGTGTTAAGAACATTCTACTTCAGGTCTCCAGTTCTGGAAACAATCCTGACTTTTAAGATGTATTATTCCAGAAGTAAACTAGTTGTGCAATTATGCATCCAGTCGTTATTTTCTGTTGGAGTTTGGAGTTACTGTGATTTGTGACTCAATGTTAGGCTTCAAATGACAGTAATTTTTAGCTGTGTCCTTTTAGCTTAAATCAGATGGGTGACTCCAAAACCTGTAGCTCTTGTCTCTTCTAGGCCTTTATGATTATTACTTCTTCCCCATCAACTTATTTGTATGTTATCTCCTTTGCAGCACTTCTTGATGGATTTGAAATATTTTTGGTCAATTAATTAATCTTCTGCATATGGTATTTTTGCTTCTGTTTAGCCCAAATTTGTGAAGATAGTCTTCCAAATTGATACAAGAATATGACTATATAACTCAAAAGGAAAACATTTTGTCTGTAGACTCTATTCTACTCCACCGTTATCACACTATTTTGAAAATTCTGGAGGAATTCCCAGGACTAACAAGACAAACATAATTCAACTATATGTCTTGCATTTAAACAATTCTGCTAGAGAAGTTAACCTAATAGTACTAGTACTTGTTCCAAGTACTAAAAGTACTTGAAAACTTATTGATAGCCTACTGCTCCATTTAATATGTTTTACAGACATCAAGTGCACCATATGAGATGTTTACTTGAATTGTTTAACAAGTACTTAGGACTGTTTCTTTTCAAGTATCTGCAGCGTCAGATCCTTGCCCACACAGAATCTCTGCTATTTAGTTAGCACTGTGATTAGTCTTCCATCCCACATGTAAAAATGCAACAGCAAAGTTATTTTTTTGGAGGAAAGGGACATGCAAAAATCTGTGGACCAAATTTGAGCCCAAAGGAATGATGGCATGATGTTATTTTATACTACAGACTGGACTAAATTCTCTGAAATATCTGGTACTCCATATTTGAAGTTAATGGGTTCAAATTTTGATTACTATACTTACTGAATATTGAAGAAATAAAAAAAAAAAAAAAAAAATTTGGATGTTCCACACTTGGTGAAAATATCCTTCTCCTTTTCGTATACCAGTATAGTGTCTTCTGTTTTGTAATGTTTGAGTGTCTTTAAATTGGAGAAATAAGGTTGAGAATATAATTTTATTTTATAAACATGAGTTTTCTGAAATTACATGCCTGAATCATCTTGTATTGTGCAATGGATAGCTTGGTTTTCTGTAACGTTATTTCTTTCATGTGAACAGCAAATTTGATTTTTCTTCTGGTAGTCTACGTCACTTCATGTGCTTTTGTGAAGCGTAATAAAAAGTTATGTTTCTTCTATGTGCCTCTATTGTCCTTTTAACATTAGTTTTTGAATATACAAATATCTTTTGACTTTATGGACTTGTATATCAAGCCAATTTAATATTCTCTATTATTGAGAATAAAGCTGCAAAAATATCTAATTTCAGAAGTATAACACCACTGATATTACAATTCTGCACTTTGTTCTCCTACTAAAATATGCAAACGCACATGCTAAAAATGTCTCTTCATAAGAAAAATGAATTATACTGCGTGCTATAAGAATTAAAATTGAGCTTTACAACAATGCTTAGATATTAAAAATAAAAGGGAAGTGAAGCTTTAAAGGGTTTCCAGCATAAGTCTACCACATGCTTCTGCATATACAGAAGACCCTTTGACCATTAAAATGATCTGATTTCACTGTGAAAGATAGCCTAAACTTCAGGTCATCTTGGTGATAATGAAAAACTTTAGAGCATTTGCTGTCTTTGGGACCCACGTTATTACACTGCTGAATCTGCAAAGAATTATGCATTTTGAATTTTGATGGAAATATCTGTCACTGAATAGCCTGAACTAGAGGGAAAGAAAAAAACTTCCCCTTGTCTACCTAGCTGTCAGTCATCTTTCGGACTGAACAAAATACAAATATGATATAATTAAATTAACCTCTGTAGGAAGTATTTTAATATGGACTCTTGGTTTTACTTCACAACCAAATTACATGTTCCATTAAAAATGAGAAAAAATATGCCATTATAACAGTATACCTTTTGTTTCATAAATTGTGTGCTTTTAAAATAATTATTGTAAAAGGTGGTTTTGTGCCTTTAACTTTTCAATTTTTTTTCATGGCTTTCACCTCCAGCTCAACTGCAGCTAAAATTTTTATAAAATAAATATTATTGTTGTTAACCTTTTTAAAGGCAATTTATGCCAGTAAGCAATTACGCTATCTTCTTCCAGTTTTCTTGCTGGGAGAACTTTATAACTATATCTACATTTCTATCTGACTTAGATACTGAATGGTCTGGGGCCTTTTGTTCCCAGTTTCACAGAATCAGAGAATTTCAATTTAGGAATGTTAGGAATTCCTAAATGTTAGGAATAAGAAGTAATTATTAATAGTTTAGAAATTGCCAAAGACATGGTAGAATATAGCTTTGGGAAAAGAAAAGAAGTAGTTTTCTCTCAATTCTCTATTGTAGTAGAAAAAGAATATTGGATTTTCTTCAGACTGTTGTAAATTTATCCTTTCACTACAGCTGGAAAAGCTGTGGTGCCTGCAGACTCACTAATTTTAGTTTCTTACCCATTCTTACCAATCCTATCATTTAGCGCGACAGGAAAAAAAGGTTTGTCTTAAATTATATGCTCATTAAATGGATGTATTACAAAGCTGATATGTTTAATTTGTTAGTCCAAATAAAGTTAGGGTTAAGGGAATGAACTAAAAGAGACAAAACTGTGTAACTTTGTTATATATATCACAGTAAAAGCACTATTGAATTTACTGAAAGTAAATAGTTCAAGATACTGGCTTTCAGCAGTTAGTCAGATAAGTGGTAGCCCATTTTGAGTGACTTTTGAGTTTTTATTTTTACTTTTTTTTCCTTTAAATTACTGTAGATTCAGTTTGGTAAACTAATTAATGTGATGTATGGGTTTTCAGGACCCATCTATGAGTAAGCTCTGGTTTGGTGTGCTAATCATCCTTAAGCCTGACATTATAAAACAATATTGAATACTGTGCTTATGAGTTAATTTGATATGGTATTTCTACCCCTTTTTTATTCACTTTGCATGGCATCTAGAATAATACTGTGAGAAGAAAAGCACTTAAAATCCATTTGCATTTAGCACAGTGAAATAATTTTTCTAGTGCCTATTTAGAAGTTAGAATATAATTCTGCAGAATTAACTGTCTAAAGAGTTAGTAGATTTCTGGAATGTATTTCAATTCATCAGACTATGTATTTTAAGTCTTACCTGGTTTCTGAAAAAGACTAGAGGCATGTTGGATGTATTTCATGCATTGGTTGTAGTCTTGTCCAATGTATGAGCTTAGAGAAACTTCCATATTGATTACAGAGGTTTAATTGTATAACTAATTGGCAGAGGTAATATAATTTTTAAGATATATTTAAACTGCTGTGCTGTAGACTTGGGGTATTCATGCAAGCTGTCTTCACAAATACTTTGGCCATGATAAACACTTTTAGAAATGATAAAACTTGCCATTTATGAAGAGCTATCGTATGAAGAAGAAATTCTGAATAAATAACACTTAGTCAGAATTAGATTGAGTAGAATCATTCAATTAAAATGCTCAGTGTTCAGCTTTTAGTATTCAGGAGACAGTTGTGTCTGCATTTTGGCAAAGCTGAACAGTTATAAGAATTATTTACAGGTTACAGTAAAAGTACCTTCTGTTACCACATATGCTGATAGTTCTTTATCCTAGTAGTCTGAGGAGCATGTAACAAAATCTGTATGAATCCCTGCTCTTCTCTAATGTGCAAATCGTACACTAATCTTTAATGTGATATTTCTTGTGCTATATGTATCAATGTTATGTTCAAACACATGAATCTCAATGTGAGAAAAACTTGAAAAACTAATATATATTTGTTCTTACCAATTGGCTTTAGTTCAGACTTTTTGTAATATCCTATGATCTTGAAGACACTGCAGTTTGTAGGTATGACAACATGGGTTGCAAGCTTTAAATGAATAAATCTTAAAAGTTTGTTATTACTTATTAGTAACATCCTTCCATTAGATAGAGAAAACAAAATTTCTTTCATATAAAAGGAATTTTCATCAGAGTTTACACAAGTAACTTTATCAACATTACAAAATGAGTTTGTGAGAACTGAAAGTAAATATTCAGACTTCCAGTTAGTATGAGTATTTTGGAATACAGATGAAGGTGGAGATAAGTAGTAAGTCAGTCCTTACCATTTAGACACAGTATAGGCACTTCTGACTGTTGAATATGAATGTTTACATGAAATTTTGCACTTAACAGTTTTCCTTTATGGTTTTGTGATATTATTGAGTGACTTAATCTGATTTCAAATCAGAGTAGGGAAATTGTGTATTTTTAAATCTTAAATTATCTTTCACAGAAGATTCATGTTTTAGACTTTAGTGATTTTGATCGATACTGGAGGAGTTATAATTGTAGACTTTCTATTGCTGAAGGATACAGTCAAAGCTTCTAAAACAAAACACAATCTTTTACAGCTAGAATGGAGTGACAGCATGTAATGAGCCTGCTGTGTGCTTGAACAGTATAGAGTTCCACACTGAAATGCATCTTACCCGCACTATAAATCAATTTAAGTAATGGAAACTGAACTGCAGGCAGTTGCTATTTGGAATTTATGTATTTTTATTCTTCTGTTGCTGTCTTTACAAACATAATGGGAAAGTCAAAAGAATGTATTATGCCAAGTAAACACACTGAGGGCCTGTAGGGCAGTCATAAAGGTGTTTAAATGACCATTTCAAAGGTATGTGATTAGTAGAAATAAGTTGAAAAATATGTTGTACTTATTCTACAAATACATTTAAACCAGACAGATCTTCTAATCAATCAATAAGGCCTTTAGTTTTCTGATCCTAATGTCATGACTGTCAGTTAATTTGTAAAGGTATCGCCATACCCTATTTTTGGCTTTTGTGTGTGACGTAGGCCTTTATCAGCTTTACCATCAGTTTGGAACTTGTGATTCAACTGAATTTTTCCTAAGTATTTACAATATTCAGATGCTTGGTATTACTGCTTCATTCTTGTTTATGTCATGTGAAAAAAAATCATAGAATTTTTTTGGTTGGAAGAGACATTTAAGATCAAGTCCAACCATTAACCCAGTACTGCCAGGTTACTGCTAAACCATGTTCCTCAGCACCACATCTACATGTCTTTTAAATACTTCAAGGGATAGTGCCTCAATCACTTCCCTGGGCAGCCTGTTCTAGTGTTTTACATCCCTTTGAGTGAATAAATTTTTCCTAATATCTTAAACCACCCCAGTGGAACTTAAAGAATATACTCTTCTCTTATCACTTGTTCCATGGAAGAACATACTGACACCCACTTCAGGTAGTTGTAGAGAGTGAGGGGGTCTCCCCTGAGCATCCTTTTCTCCAAGCTAAACATCCCCAGTTCCCTCAGCCACTCCTCATCAGACTTGTTCTCTAGACTCTTCATGAGCTTTGTTGCCCTTCTTTGGACATGCTACAGCACTTCAATGTCCCTCTTATAGTCAGGGGCCCAAAGCTGAACCAGTGCAGAGTACAGGGGGTCCATCCATCACTTCCCAAGTCCTGGTGGCCACCCTATTTCTGATACAAGCCAGGATGCTCTTTGCCTTCTTGGCCTCCTGGGCACACCACTGGCTCATATTCAGCCAGCTGTTGACCAACACCACCAGGTCCTTTTCCTCCAGGCAGCTTTTCACCCACCCTTCCCCAAGCCTGTAGCGTTGCTTGGGGTTCTTGTGACCCAAGTGCAGGACTTGGCCCTCAGCCTGCTGAATGTCATGCCATTGTACTCTACCCATCAATCCAGCCTGTCCAGGCACCTCTGAAGAGCCTTCCTACCCTCAAGCAGATCAACACATTGGTGTTGTCTGCAAACTTACTGAGGGTAAACTCGGTCCTCTTGTCCAGATCATTGATAAAGTTACTAAAGCAAACAGGCATTGTGTTAAATCTGAGTTACAACTGTAGATGTCCTGGGAGAGGCAAGTGAGATAGTTTCTTCCCTGGCTGGATTTAGAGCAGACATCTGCCCCTGATCTTGCCCTTCCCCAGCTGTGAGTCTCTCGAACAAGAATCTACTCTATGTTTGCTTTCTTTCTGGTTTCCTAATTCAGAGGTGTTTTTTCTCGATGTTTTATTTTTGTTGGTCTGTATCAGTTGCAAAAAGTAGTTTCCCTTTCAATGAATTAACATTGTCTGTAATTAAAAGAAATTAATAAAATGATAGAAAACCAGACCAAAACAATACGAGTTGTTTTTTTTTTTTTTTACGTCCCTGAAATTTCTTTACATAGCAGCCATGTTTTAGATTTGCTTTGTAACTCTTCTTTTAAAACTACCACTTACCTAAGCTGAACAGCTTAATAAAAAAAGAGTGTTTCTGAAGCCTGTAGTACTGCTTATGTAACAAAAGCTGTATGAGAACAATGCAGGCATAACAAAGTGATTTGAGATCTGTGCTGAAGGCAAAGAATTTGAGGATAATGGAATCCATCAGGAAGGTAAAAAGGAGATGTGTATGCCCGAGGTTTATGTATTTCCATGTGAAATGTTTGGAACTTCAGGTTTTTTGATATGTTTTAGCTTGAAGCTGCAACATATATACGACAAAGGTAGGTTCATCAGATGTTAAGGAGAATACATTAATGTACTTAGGTACAAATGTTCAAAGTTCCAACCCTAAAGGTGGGTCATGTTTTTACACATTTAGGTATTCATTGTGGAAAACTTTGGTCTTAGCATAATAAGTAGTTATTTAATATTATTATACATAATTAGTTATGGTATTCAGCTCCCCTCATAGGCTCTAAAGAGGACAGTGAAGGGCAAACTATAGTCTGGAAAACAGTGATTATTCCCATTCTCTCTCTCTTTCTCTCTCTCAATCTTTCTCCCTGGCCCCTCTCCCCCCCCAATCCTATCCCATGCATCTAGCAGCAGAAATTATATTAAATTACTGCTGGACTGTGTATTCTTTTTATCTTCCAGTGCTCTGGACATAATATTTTGTTAATGATTCTGAAAATAGCAAATAAATTGTACATTATTGTATTTCTGTGTAAGAATATTAGAAATTTTTGAAAATGCAGTGCACTTTTATTTAACTCTGTCCTAGGAAGGTCTTGTATTGGGAAACATCTTCAGAGGTCAGCTGACTTTACTACTCTACAGGCAATTTAGTGGTACAGAATGATCCCTTGAATTAATTGTTTATCAGGATGGTTAGAACAGACCTCTAGATTCTTTATGATGTGATCGCTTCAGTAGATGGTGTACACATGAATGCAGTGTAGGTAATTCATAGCCTTCTGGAACAGAGTATTAATTTTTGACACTAACCCTGTTTCACTGAAAGAGTTGAGTGAGGTAGAGAGGTACCCAGAAAATATTAGTGAATGTTCTGGAGTGCTTTACCCTCTGAGCTCTCAGCCTTTCTTTTCCCCTCTCAACAAAGCACACTTCTCATGGTACTGAATAAAAGCATTACACCTTGAAGAAGAAATAATTATTTGGCATCAGGGATTCCAGCTGATAGAAGAAGAATGTAGTACTGAGAGGTTACACTTTTGGACATACATAACTAACTAGATTTGTGATGTCAGTGACAAGTTTGGTAGTTTGTTTGCTAAGAAAACTGAAAGATCTAAAAGATCTTAGCAAGGGACAACTTTAAATGGTCATAATGTGCAAGAGCACCAGCTATATGTTCCAACAGAACAGTCTTGAAAGCAAAAATTTAGCTTGCTAGCTGGAAGGTAAAGACTGTGCAGCAATTTTTGGAATATTTTGTGTTCCTGTCATGATGCAAAACCTTGTGTAGACAAGACAGACAACTTCAGTAATATTTGAGAACATATTATAATAAAGAGGAATACAGATTTATTCAGGAGCTTAGGAAACTTGTATAGGTGAGGTCTGTAAATTCCATGTAAATAAATGAGAAGAAAACACTTAAATAAGATGCTTTTTAAAGTAAGTTCTGGAGGAAAGGCAATTGGAACAAATAGCACACTGTACAGGATGTCTACAATTCCAAGATTAAGTCCTAAATTCTCTGCATCCTAGGAAAAAAGCAGAGGACACAGGTAATAAATAAGCAAACAAAGTAGGAAATAGCAAATAACATTTTTACCACATTTCAATTATGAAAGATAGCTATAAATAGACTTCAGCATATGTCTACTTCTACATTGCTGCTACATACCTAAAGACTATTCTCTTTGAATGACTGAGTTAAATTGGGTGAATTTAAATGATCATAGTGATGTTCCATTGTAACTTTATGATGGATTTTACAGTTCATGACTGGCATGATTTATTAAAACATAGGGTCAGATAAGATAGTTAAGGCAACTGTTTCAGCAGTACTACAATCTATGTGGATTTAAATGCAGTATCCAAATACAGAAAGAATTACAGCAGGTCCCTACTTCTACCATGCAATGATGATAAGTGACAAAGAAAATGAAACACAGAAGAGTAAGAAGGTTGCAAAGCATAGTAATAATGGGAGGCTCAGTTCACTTCATAAATTTTGGATAAATGTCATATCAGGACAGAATATTTGCTTCTGTCATATGTAAAATTTGAGTCAGTGCTTTTTGGAGCAATCAGAAAATCTTGAAGAGGAGATGTAGCATTCAATTTAGATCTGAATAAAGATGTACTAGAGGTCAAAATGGACTTAAATTTAACATCTTTAGATAGGAGAAACAGACATGTAATTTAATTCCTAGACCATTTTTAAGACAAGAAACTGCTTAAAGGAGAATGAAAAGAAACAGATAAAAAGTAAACCAGGTTGATAATTCCAGGTGGCAAAGACGTTGTTTAAAGTCAATGTATTTGATACTATATTGGAATTAATGTATATCACACTTCAGCAAAAAATGCTAGAGGAGTGACAGGCCAGCAAAATTTATCCAGTAGGTTAAGCAGGAGAAATAAAGGTCTTCTAAGGTAAAGTATAGAGAGTGAAAATAATTTGCAGCAAATAAGAACAGAAAACTGCATGAATTCCATCAAGTTCAAAACAAAGTCTTAAGAGACCAGCTGAGAAGATATTTTTGTGGATAAATGTAGCATAATAATAATTTATAGCAAGTTTTTCAAACTTCAGGAGCTCTGTTAGAGATTTCTATTGCACACACACACAAGACACTTTATAACATATAAAATATGAAATATTGTAACCTGTGTTAGGTTATAAATATACTAGTTTAGCTATATCTGCTATGT
>JANIJG010019621.1:71079-105888 GCA_024611175.1 Megaceryle torquata
TATATATATAGTAACATACATGTTCTGTATTATAATAGATGTTATAATGCTAACAAAACCAAATTTGCACATAGTAGTACTCAAGTTCTTTTTTTCACCCTCAAATCTCATCTTTAGCTTTTTGATATCTATGTTAACTTTTTAATTCAGTGAGTACAGAATCAGATTTTTTTTAAGTAAAACAGACAGCCTACATTTCTAGAGGATAATCTAGATTTTATTTTCCTTTCATCATGTCTCTGCTATAGGATTCTATAACCTAAGCTAAAGAAGATCCCATTGAATGATAGTAAGTCCCATGTGCTTTATAGGCAATTTCACTCAATATCACATGCATCCATTTGGATAATGATTTTTACATATGTATGCATCGGTGAAAGGCTTTATGTCTGATATTTCAAGTTATTTTTATGATCTTTTTTCCATGGAATTAATTGTATTTATAGTTTAGAATTCTTATCTTTTCTGCATCACCCTGATTTGTGCAATGTGGTTGGCAGTATCCTCCAAAACCAAAAAAAAAATTTCACTAGTATTGTAGGTGAAAGTACTCCTCGTGTTGTATAATATAATTTAATAGAAAATATGTGATGATGCTAAGGCAGGATACTATTTTCTAAGATGGAATACATGAAATATAAACAAGTTCTCTGAAGAAATTAATGAATTGTATTTGATCTCTCAGTTTTTTTTAAAGATAGGGCCTGCTGTCTTGTTCTGATATTAACAGGAAATTATTGTGATATTTTGATAAAATACTTATGTTAAAATCCTCCTTATTTTAAAATACTATTTTTATGATCTGTTGTGACTGATAGTGCCTTGAAAGCATTCTGAAATGAAAAACAAAACAAACAAAAACAAAAAGAGATGACGTCTAACTTAATGAGATCTGGGTTAAATTAATTAATTGCAAGACTCTGTTTTGTATGTTTGTAACTGCATATGTTCAAGAGAAGACCTTAACAATTACCCATTTGGCAACATGTGAAAACTGCATTATTCCAGAAAGCTATTTTATGGAGATTTGTTTAAATGCTTTATAATGGAAAATGGTGGCTTTTTTTACGGTATAATGTTAGGGGCATTCTTCGCCTTTAATTTCTTGATGTTGTATTTTTCAGCTTAATTTAAAGGCCATAGAAAATAATACAGAGCTGAATTCTAATGGTTTACTTTTTAATTGAGGGATATATGAAAGTTAAATCTGGTTTATGTTGGCTTCTTGGAATATCTGTATAACTCTTACATTTTATTTTGAGACCAGATCTTTTATTAGTGAGAGTTTAATAAAATCAAAACAAATTTTTTTCTTCCTTAACTAAAATTCATAGGTTCTTATGATAATTCAAGTTTATGAGGGAACAATTATTCTTTTTTGGTGATAGAGGGGTCAAATGACACTGGTTTGGTTTTATTATGACATATGGCTTTGCCATGAATAGCAGTTACTTGTTTTGTAGTCTTCATCCAGAAGAGAATATTGCATGCAGAAACTGCTGCATGCATTAGTGTACAGACACTTCAGATACACATCCAGTTGTGATAAATTTCCCAAAAATGTAAAAGAAATTCTACATTGAAAAGCGTCAAAGTAAATTCTTTGGAAAAAGATGACCCAAAGGAGAGATGAGAATGAAGAAAACCAAGAATTTTTATCTTAGAGAGTGATTTATGAGGTAACATTAAGAAGATAAATACATGCAGTCTGATATCTGAGATACAGTAACAATCTGAGCACAAGGATGAACACTTGCGTGAAGATGAAATATATTAATAGAAAATCTAATGGCATAATACAGTGAATTTTAGGAGTCCAGTGGAATTTTAGGCTGGCTATCATTATATTTCGTAGCACATCCATTTGATAGACTAAAAAATGATACCTTTATTTAGCAATCTCAAGGAGTTCAAGTTGCAAAATAATGACCTACCTTGAATAATTAGAAAATACTAGTATTTCATTTTAAAACAGCAGGTTTAATTTTTAGAAAGTGGTCTATAAAATTATTGGTTCATAGTCCTTTGGAATGAAGATGTACGGTCACAGAGTTAGTGATAGCATATCAATTTTGTTCTTCAGAAGATAAAATACCTGTAGATATTTATACCCTGTTTCCTGCACAAGCCTGATAAGCCCAAAAGATGAGTAATCTGTTTGTGCGCTGAGAATTGTGAGAAAGCTAGACGTTGACTAATTCAGAAAGTAATTTAAACTTGGCATTTCTGCATATTATATATATTTTTTCTTATTAAAGTGAAATGGATGTTAACAATTTGCTTTGCATTATTTACCTTTATTCAGTTTTTCAGTGAGATTGAGTACAATTATTTGCAGAATCTAATTCTTCAAATGCTTATTTCTGTAGTCAGGTTTCTTTAATTATGCTTAGTCATATCCTCATAAGGCCATTATAAAGTTTAAGACATTATTTGCATACTCCAAGTGACACCTGAATGAAAATTAGCATAGGTATGCAAAGTATTATTATTACTACTCTACAGTAGGCTGGAGATTGCAGCTGAATGGTGTTTGGTGGATGGTTGCCATGTTTGGGGTTTTTTTCTCAAAAAATATAATGGGAAACAATAAATGTCTCTGCTCTCTAGTTAAATCTCTCTCTTGTCTCTTCCTTTCCTGTCCCCTCCACACTCTGACAGCTTTTCAAAGTTTGTTTCTGGACATCAGCATTCTATTTATAAACATCCAGAGTTATCAAGTTTTGCAACAAGGGGCATCTTTGAAGAAGAGTATTTTCTGTTATTAATGCCACTTACAGCTTTAGTTTAGTAACTATTAACATCAATGATACAACCGTTATTGATTCCGTGAGGATTTGTAGCAAATCTCAAGGCTCTGATGAATAAACATCGTTGCTTAAGACAACATTTAAACATGCATTTTTAACTAGTACAGTCAATAAAACTTGTGTAAAGTCTTTAAGCACTGAAGAAGGAAGAACTTAAATCATGTGTAAGAGTGCTTTGAATGAGAACTTAGTAATGATTCTTGAGAGTTTTTTGAACGAGAAGCCGGTAATGTGGTTTTCAAATCTTGCATACAACTTCAATGTATGTTTTACTGATAATACAGTTCATTTTCCTTGGCCTGTTGCTATGACATTTTCTTTAGAGACCCTATTGTGTTACAGATGAGTGCATAGCACATAAAAGAAAGACACACTTTTTGTTATTCAGGAAGAAGACAAATATATGCTTTCAGAAGGTTCAAGAAGGGAGAATAAAATGTTTTTTGTGTTCCTGCAGAAATCTCATCTCGTGTGAGTGGAGGGTATAGATTTTCTCAGGTATTTTTATGACAAATGATAGTATCTGAAACAGAATTTAATTTTTAGTATTCTGTCATACAGCTTTTTTATTATTCTTCTTAGTGATAGAGTTAGTCCATATTAATTTCAGTACCACACTAACAAAGGTAAGTTTGCTGTTTGTTAGGGTTTTTTTTTTCCTTAAAGGTTGTATGAAATCCTTTGCTGTCAGTTGTAGCTTAAGTGTTTGAATACCCTTTGTCATTTATCTAAGAACTGTTAGAATTTTAAATTATTATCATTATTTTGAAAACAATCAGGAATCAAGTTCATTAACGGATTTATAATTACATAAACAACACCTCATTTACTGTATTTGCACTGTGGAGCATCATGCACTGTTGAGGAAGTGTGGGAAAGAGTTCCTCATAATTTATTCTACACTTTATTTTCAACATAAAATACTAAACCAACTGAACCATAAGCCTTAGGTGAATAGATTTCTCTACTCATGGTATTTACTGCTTGGATAAATTGGGTGTACATAATAACCAGCTGTCGACCTCCAGATGTAATACAGCCAAGCTGCATAAATTCTGCAGATTCAGACACTATGACTTTCCCTGATGTAGGCCTTGGTGTGCTGCTGTAAATCATTTCATACTGTGTAACCTAATTTCATGCCAGCTTTGGTTTCATTTTTATTTTTTCTAGTAATTTAATGAAAAACATGTTTTAGTAGCAAAGTCTGATTGCAGTGAAACTGCTGGAGCCCTACATTTTGAGAACATGGAGCAGAAGAAGCCAGAGAATGTGAAATTTCAACCACAGTGTTTGCAGCAAATTACAGAAAATTAATGAGTGAAGAGTCCTCACTTCTAACAAAATACTTAGCTGTAATGTAAATATTACAGTATCAGTAATACAATCTGGGTGTTTCTTCTCCCTTCTTTAATTTTGTTGCTTAGGGTAATGATGGAGTCTTCAAGAGCCTGAGCTGCTCGCTAATTTCAGTGAAGCTGATGAATGAATTGGACAGTATAACTGACCATCAAAACAGCTTTTATTCTCTAATGAGAAAATTTCAAAAGCCTTTTAGGATGTTTGAAGGCTGTTGATGGGTAGAAGGAAAAGAGTGAAACATTGACATAAAACATTGAGTGAAACTGACATAAAAACCTTGAACTACTTGGAGCTTCATAAGAAATTAAAATCAGAAAATAAGCAACAGGCTATCATATCTTTGGACTACCATATTTTGGTTTTTTTTTTTTTTTTTTCTCTTTAATAGCCTTTTAAAAAAAGCTTATGATATTATGAGTGGGAAAAGAGTTTTAGAGGCATATCAGGTTGCACCTCACCCAGGAAATGGGGGAAAAAAAAAAGCTGCAAACTGATATATTAACTGGGTTTGAATGTATTCTAATGCTTTACTAGTGAAAATTAGATCACTAGCTCAAACCCAGTTAAAAAAGAAAAAACAAATTTCAACAGCTATGTGTACATAAATAGTGTTATGGCAACTTGAAAACAGGCAAAGTACAAAATACATAAATATATATATTTAAAATTTTGTTAAGGAGCAGCCACATCCTATGCAATCATATGAGAGAAAAAAAAAGATGTGTATGTGCTGTTCATAGGAACCTAGCTGTAAACTGAGTGACTGGAAACTTACAGCTACAGTAGGATTAAGATTTGGATTCAGGAGTCATTGGAGTATAGAAGGTCATTTGAACACTTCAAGCAGTTATTTACAAACACATCTTTTCATATTTGGGGATAGCTCTGCTTTAGCATCTCAACCTGGATTTAATAGAATGTGAAAACATTGTTTAAAAATGGAAAGTGGCATGGAATCTTGGACAAACTAAGCAACAGAGTGGTTACGTCAAGTCTCACAGTTTGTGCTGATCTTTGTACTGTCATGCTCATACCTTTGATAGATACATGACAAAAAAATGTGTAAGTCAATTTTTGCTCAGTTGCTGGTGTTTGCTTTTCAGAGAAGTAAGAACTCTCTGATGAAATATATAAATTGAAGTTTGAAATAATTTATTGCAAAGATTACTATTGTTTTTTCATGTGATAGCAATAACTTAAAATATGAATTACTTAAAGAATGTTATGTTAGATAACTTTTTTGTTTCACTCATACATTAAAATAGAACTATGGCTCTATAAAGAAAAAATACTACAGAGGTCTCAATCCTTTATGTGATCTTATTTGTTTCCATGAGTAATTCCACCAGAGTAGTCAAACTGCTGCAGGTAAAACTCACTATTTCTGTTCTTACTAAAATAAATCAGAATCTATAAGTCAGTGCCTACTTTCAAACCAAAACCAGTTATGGATTTGATTAGCCTTCCCCTGTTTATGAGGGTGTGTTATAATATAGTTTTCCAAATTAGGGTGTATATTCCCTATTTTCAATTACTTGTACATGTACCTGGAGACTCTGCCATGCTGAAATGGAATTATTCAAACTTCAAATAACATACTGGTAACAAAATTGTAGAATTTTGGGGAAATTGACTTCAAGAAAGTTGACTTTTATGAAACCAAAACCTCTTAATGTCACTTTAGTAGTGTAAAAAAAAAAAAAAAAGGCAAGCAAGGCTAAAGGCAGGGGCAAAAAAACCCTCATTAAGTACAAGCTTTGCTAATAGATACAGATTTTATTAATCTGTTTGAGTTTGAAGAATATATTTGCAATCTATATCATATAGCTGCTAAAGTGGAAGAATGAGGAAACTCAAGATACTTTTTTCATGGGGGAGCTAGTAAGTTTGTCAGTGCAAGAGGTTTCAGACACTGCAGGATACAGTGGGCAGGAGAGTCATAAGACAAATTTGGGACTCTACACTTCATGTACAGGAGCTGTGTGACCGTAGCAAGAAATAGTGCCAGATAGCCAGGCTACAGCAGGTACAGAAAGAACTTTCTAGGTCCTGAAATTAGGCCAGGATTGCTGTGACCTAAAAAATCAGTTTATTGTGTGGAAAAAAAATTGTATCTTCGCAAATTGGGATACAGTGGGCAGGAGGTGGTTTGTGTGCTAACATTTTTAGTTCAATCTTTTGTGGATATTTTGAGTTGACTATATTGAAAATGTTTCTGTTTTTCTTCTACTGCACACTGTAGGCAATTCAAGGTTTGATCAGAGTTAGGTACTCAGCTTGATAACATTTTTTTTCTATCCCCTTTGTACATCTTGAAGAGCTTCATAACTTTTATGAAGCTATCCACTGAAAGCTTTTATAAAGTGTACCAGACTACTAAAAGCTAACAAACAATATTGTCCTTTCTTACTCTATTCCACACACATGGCAGCTTGATACCATTCTTGTCAATTTTTCACCACTGTGCTTTAGTGTAGCTCTTTTCCCCTCTCGTATAACTTTCACAGGTTACTGTGAAGTTGATTTCCATGAATTTTATTTCAAAAGCAAATTGACAGAATTCTGAATAGGTCAAAAATATCTTGTGGTTCTGTATCTTCGCTATGGCAGCAGGTTTGTTGATTTGGTATGTCTTCTCCTTCCCCGCCTTTTCCCCCTACCATTCTACATTCCGCATTTTTCAGATATTATTGTTAATCTAACAAGTAATTAATCTGCAACATTTTCATATCTTTCAGACCTGATATAGTATGGTTTGGATCTGCCCCTTAATTTAGTCATGTCAATTTTGGGGCTTCTCTGACTCCTTCCATACTTTTATTTCTCAGCCACTTCTTATATAGAAGGTTTGTCTTATGTAAAACATATTTTAGCTGAAGTTCTGATTAGGCTTTATTTTAAAACATAAGTTAAATACATTTATTAAAAAACTAATTATGATATGCACTGCCAGTACTTAACAAAAGGCTGCCAAAGACATTTGTTCTCACCTTGTGCTTTAAGATTTCTTTACTTATCAAAATCAGATTAAATATTTCTTACAGTTGAAAATAGTCACACTGAATCTATGATTCACCTCCTAACTAATCAAGATTAAGATATTTTTATTCATCTTAATGATGAATAATGGTGTCTTATCCACATTAAATTTGTTTCTGTTTTTCAAATCTTTTTGTAGTCTGTGTTGTGGAGACAAATAAGGAATTAATTTCTAATTTTAACAGTGCTTGTCATAAAGCGCTGTAATATCTCCAGGTTCACAGAGCTTTCTTATATGAGTCCAATTTCTCTCAAATGCTTAACACATTGCAATTTGTATTTTGCTCTCTAATTTTTATATGGAGCTCATGTTTATGTCTGACATTTCAGCACTATGAAGTAAGACATAAGAGTATAAATTCTAAAAGGTTGTCAATGAGTGTGATACTAAAATATTGCAAAGAAATTACGTATTTTAGAAATCTTTTCAAAATACTGTAGCTTATGCTTTTATTGTAAATGAAGTTGATTTTATGCAGCTGTATCCATGCAGTGGTTATATTGCAGGAGTGAAGTAGTATTAATCTTTTTTTATGTAAACCTATACAGTGTATACATTACAGAATTGAATTCTGACTAACTTGAACTCAAAAACAAAGATAAGCCAATGCTGTAAAAATGTAAGTGGAATGCAGTTTGATTATTTTTCAGTATAGGCTCTGAATTTATTGATACCTTCCATATATTGTAATGCTTCTTGGAATTTAAAAATTTGTCTGCAAATCTTTCATCAAGTCTGACATAGAAATGTAGTAACTAAGAATGCTTAGTAGAATTACATCCATGGGAAAAATAATCATGTGTGACTTACATCATTATCTTGTTCCTTTTACTTGTGACTTCACCCAACTGCCTATAATGAGGCATAAGGTTACATCATCATATTACAGTAGTAGAAAGTAAGCACTAGTTAAGCAGAAGGACTGCTTTGCCAAAGTTTACTGTAAAAATAATTAGAAGAAAGTTTTTGCTGTAAGTCCCATATAGCAGGAATCCAGCTAATCATAAAAAATTTACTATGATTATGCAATGCTTGTTAAAAGAATTTTAAAAGCTTTACATCTAGTTGTATCCTTCTGCTTTTTACCTTGTGCCAACACAGATACTTATCTGTCCCTGCATGGAGTCAGTACAGGAATCTAAGTCAGTAGAAAATTACCTTATTAAAACAGCTGATCAATCGGAATACCTTTCTTCTGGTTTAACTCCATCTTCTGCATATTCACTGTGATATCACATTGTGCAAGGTTTAAGGGCTGGAGCATGTAACTGTTTATGGAATTACAGATCTGTAGCTTGACTCAAAATAAAATCTAACAGCAAAAAGGAAAATAGTAAGGTACGAAGGACACTTGCTTATGAAAGCTTTAAATAACCACATGGGAAATTGGTATAAAGCCACATTATGAGAAAAGTCCCGTGTTTTACCTGTTCCTTAAATTCTTATGCACACATATGCATAAAGATATGCAATTATACATGGAGGGAACAAACTGGTTCTATGTTTCATAAATTTTTCATTAGGATAGACTCATATCCTATGAATGAGAATTATTTCTAACTTTTATGGACAGTAAGGCAAGGGTTGCTGGTAAATAATTTGAGCTTCCTTATTAAATACCATGATATTTAAAGTTGGCTTTCAATCCTGCCAACAACACAAAGCAAAGGAGTTAGTTACATTAAAAAAAAAACTTTCAAGTTTCCAACTCACTACAGAAAGAGGCAGTCATCATCCTTCAAGAAAGTGAATGAAGCATAAAAAGACAATTCACAGTTCAGGGTATTCTTGAAGGAGGAAGATGCGAGAAAGTTGGAATTAAATATACTGGTCATCATAACAGTTTTTCATTTAACCTTTTTTTTAGCATTACTAATAGTATTTGATGCAAATTTGTAACTCTTAAACTGTTACTAAGATGAGGGAGAAATATTTCTATTTCTATCTGCAGATGTGTCAAGAGTGTGAAGGCCAATAGACCTGTGTGATTTTAACACAGAAATTAGTTTCAAAGATACTTTTTTGGGGGATTTTGTTGCACGATTTATATGGGGTTTTTTTTTCAGAGTTAATTTTAGATATATGTTTGGGATTTGTGCAGTAGTATCTTTCCCACATTTTCTCACATATTGGTCATTATTTTAGAAAAGCACAGTGAGAAATTCATAGTAATCAGCATAGTTCTACTTCTTCCAGCTACAGCTTTTTATCAGAAGAGGCACATAAGGTATTCTCAAGCAGACTTAATATGTGGTTTAACTGTCAAACAGAACAGCCAGTGCTTCTTTATGCCAAGCTAAAATAATGAACTCCAAGAATGGGAAGAAGATTCCATCATGACCTAATGTCCTGGTTTGAGTGAGAACAGAACTAATTCTGTTCAGTAATTTTACTTTTCATCTTGGTTCTTCTAACTAACTGCACTTTCTGAAGTTAGCATGTTTTTGCAGACAGTGTCTGCTGCTGGCAGTGATAACACTTGATGTTTAGAGTTACTACCAAGGATTGGTGTGCAGATCAAGGCCACTGCTGGATCTTTTGTACGACATTGAGGGGTGCAGAAAGTAAAATACCACACCTGCAGGGAGGAGCAGACAGGACAAGTGACCCCAAACTGACCAACAAAGTATTCCATCCCATATGCGTCATATTCGATATAAAGCTGAGGGATCGGGAGTGTGTCATCCCTCTTGGCCTGCTTTGCTGGTTTTGCTCAGTTTGGCTCAGGTCCTCTTTGATTTCTTCCTCAGAGCATCTAAGGAGGACTCTGTCTGTTCTGTCTTCTATCCTGATTGATGCGTTCCCGAATCTGGTACCAGAATCCACCTCCTGAACACAGCTCCCATCTGCTGCTGGGGCAACTCTGGTACTCTCCCAGTGCCTGCTCCACAGCATCAGTGGTGATGTAATTGCCATCGGGGGGGGGGGGGGGGGTGGGTTCAATACTGGCTTTGTATATATTCCATTTTTTATTATTTTCATTTTCATTACAGCTGTTCTAGTTTCCTTTTCTTATCACCTCTAATTCCACTTCTAATCACCTTATTCCCTTTCTTTTCACCTTTGGGGAAGGAGGGGGGGTTAACAGAGAGCATCTGTTATAGGTCTAAGGGGCTGCCCTGACCCTAAACCATAACACCTAATTAACTTAAGCTAAATTGGATCAGATTTGCAGAGAATCAGAAGTTTCTGATAAGAAGCAACCCTGTAAGAGGAGGAGAGGAGACAACTATGACCATTGGATCTACAAACTCCAAAGAAACTAACAGTTCATTTTAAAGTTCTTTTGTAAAGTGAACTATTTCTTGAGATCTTACTGAAAGTTCCACTATGTACTTCTGAGGGTTGGGGTTGTTTTGTGTTCTGTTTTTTTCTTCTTCAACCATAGTATGTTATGAACAGATGGTAGTATTAATAAGATTATTATAATTTCATTTGAAATGAAAGTAGAGAGATCTTAAGTTAGATTATCTGGGTAACTTGCTGAGTGGATGTTCACTTGTAATTGATTCTAGGAAGAATGACTGCTTAACTTTTGAAAAATCTTATAGCCCATGGCACTGTACTTTCATTGTTGGAGCTAGCTAGATTAAGTTGATCTAAGTATATTTGTATTAATTGCTTGAGTTTGCACCATGTATATGAGTATGATTTCCTTTAGAGATCCCCATTAACTTCTCAAAAGATGCAAATTGTTATGTGTTCAATTCTTTCTGGAAAAAAGGCTCTTCATAACCTTTACAAATTTAACATTTAGATTTGAAATTATTCCCTCATAATTCTCTATAAGCTAGAGGGGGTCCAAAAGCATTTGATGTACCAGTCACAGTCTGAGACTCCAGGGAGCAGTTTACTGACAGCTCTAACTACCAACTTGAAATGAAATGTATTGTTCTGATTTTTTTTTTCACATAATATTTGTCCCTTTCTTTCAGATGTTTTTTATGAGTTAGTGGAAAATCGAATAGCAGCTTGCATGCATGCATAACTGCATGCTTGCATGTGAGCTGTGTGGTGGTGGAGTCACCATTCCTGGAAGTGTTTAAGAGCCAGGTATATGTTGTACTTAGGGACATAGTTTAGTGGTTTTGATAGGGCTAGGAATAAGGTTGGACTTGATGATCTTGAAGGTCACTTCAAGCCAAAACTATTCTATGATTTTATGAACTGCACGTGCTAATAGGATAAAGTACATGTAATTATATAGATGACAATACGTTAATAAGCAATCAATGAGTCTGAACCTGCTCTGTATTAGACATTCCCTGTGTTTCTTCTGTCTAAGGAATCTGTCTGTTCCTTACTTTTAAACATATATTTATGAAAAAATAAATACCTAATTTGTGTTCTTTTCTAGGTGCCAAATACCAAGCATAAAACTTCTCTAGAGCTCTAGTACAAAACTATGCCACTTTTTGGTATTTCATGCTCTTCTCTATTCTTTCTTATCCTTGTATGAACTCATTTCACATCGACTAACCTAATATGTCACTGTTTCAATCTAAGGCTTTATGTCTTCATGTAATAAGGAACTATCGATTCTTTTTCCTAGTCTAATGAAACAACACAAATGAAAAAGTATTGTGCCTGTTTCACAATTCTTAAAATTGTGTTAGAGATGGATTTCAGTAAGCATCAGAACAAAAGCACTAGGCAAGTAATGAAAACTTAAATTAAGAGGTAAAAAACAAACTGTTTACCAAAAAGACAAGATACACAGAAAATATTTGTAAGGAGTTGTTTAGCTATATGTATTAGCAAAGCAAAAAATCCCTTCCAGCACATACTTTTGTCAGATTGTGGTTAGCAGATACTAGTAAAGATGTCTTTTATCAGTAGAATGTAACTAATGACATATAATAGGAGTGCATAAAAAGTTAGTTTTGATTTAAGAACTCAACAGTATTCCTTGTATTTCTAAAGTCAAGCAAGAATTTAAACAGGAATTTATGTTTTAATATGCATTATGCATTTAATATTACCTGTGGAAATTTCTCTTCAATCTGATATTGGGCAAGGTTGGGAAGTTCTTATTGATCCAGTCTGCCTTTGTACTTTTATGTAATAATCTTTAATTACTGTAGCATAGCAAACTATAAGGCAACAATTCCGCAGAATTCAGCAGGCTTTGTATAGAGAAAAACAGGAAATGTTTTAATTTCCTAGAAAATACAGCATGTCAGATTTTCTCTTGAAATTTTTAATCTGTCAGGAAATCAGTTACCATTATTAACAACATCATCACAATTATATTTTTGACTACATTGACTAAGTATTCACACATTTTTTTTTTTTCTGATGGGAAGTACAAATTTAATATTATTGGCCAGTTACCAGAGTTTAATGAAAAGCCAAATTCCTTAATACTGTGGCTAAATTCCAAAGTATTACATATATTTCATATAGTCTAGAAGTATCCGTGAGTGAAGAATGAGATCTTAATCCAACTGTATAGCTAATTACAGGAAATGATGACTGTTATTTTCCCCTGGCAAATCCATACCTAATACACTAATGATCATCAAATCCTTACAAAGTTTGGAATATCAGTAAATAACTTATGATATTCCTTATACTGGGAGATAATTTTTTTTGAGGCTTCTAACACATATTTAGTAAGCTGTTTCTTCTAGGCCTGTTCTGTTGGATTCTTATGTGAGTTTCAACATTTCAGCAAGTAAGAACATCCTCCAGGGACTGTCTATGGCATTTTATCCACTTTTTAAAAACATTGTACCACATTTTATGCTCATCAGAAAGTCTATCTTAACTATTTACAATGTCATTTTTATAAATCTTATTTAAAACTGCTTTCTTCTGTGATAGAAGCAAAATCATGAGACTTCCAGTTGGATGGGATCGATGTTAGTATAAGAGAAAAAATCTTGAAAAAAAAGACATTGCTTATCTGTATCTTTAAGCATCTCAATGTATGTATAACTCAAAGTGTGTATCTTTGTGTGTCTATTATAAATAATTTAGTTTATGAATAAATGGCAGGCATATCTCACCTTCCATACTTGAAAGTACTGGTACACAGTGTGACAGTTATACCAACAAAACTCACATTTAACTCTCCAGGGTTGGTCCAGTGAAAGATATGGCTGAAGTAGGAATAACATTCTGATTATAACTGTTGTATATATATATAGGCATAAATTTCACTTCTACAGTGTACATAGGATGTGCATGAGTGACCCCTTCTTTTGAAGTTCAGCAACTATTTAAATATTTTACTAAACTGACTGCCTTGTTAGATGTTGTGTTTAGTAAGTGCAGAGGAGATATAAAAGAGTACCAACATTTAGATGTATTTTAAAGTGAGAATTAAGCCTTAAAAACAAACTTCATGCTTCTCTTGTAATACATTTATTAGGTTTGCACTGTTAGTTTTATCTGGATTTCTGGGCGTTGTGGAGGTGACGTGGTTTTTCACATAACAGTGTCAGAAAGGCTTATCTGTTAAAGACCTTAAACACATCAGCTGACACAGCTTCACACAACCAAAATTGTCACTGTGCTCCAGATCTTTTATTTCTCTAGCAATACACAGCAGATATAAAATCCACTTAATTGGCTAGTTAACCAGATTTATAATTGTTTTGCAATGCCAGAATGATGGTAAGTGTTCTACAATACGTCAATACATACTGAAAAGGTTTTCTTTCCTGGTTTTTAATTTGTTTTATAAAATATTCCTAAATTTGCTTTACATGATTGCAAATCCAGACAGGAACCTTGCAGTTACTATAGACCACTGGTATTTCTAGATTAATTTTACCCATTATTTTACTTTCCTGTGTATTTCAGAGACATTTCACCTTGCAATGCACATGATTTTTTTATTACTTAAGTTACTTTAGTTTCTGTTCTGAAAGTCATGTGGTTAGGTCTTTGAAAGTAATTTTAAACCATTATTTGTAGCCCTGTTAAGCAGCAGGAAAGAGGAGAAAGAAGTTTTGCAATTGGTCTCTGTCCAGTGCAAACTGTTGAAATTGATTTTGCTTCTGGATGAGAGTTAAAAGCAAGCCAATGCATTATAGAGGATGGATCTATACCACATTGTGTTAATATACACCAGGGATTTTTTTCTCCTTCCCTGTTTTGCACTCAGCTTTAAACCCCCAGGCCTGATTCTGATTTTTTAACATATTCCTGTATAAACCAATAATGGCTCCATTGGATCCACGTTGTTACCAGAGCCACACTGTAAATGACTGGGATTTCTCAGTTAGGATAGCTAAGTGGTGTCTTTGACCCCTTTTTACCTTTGCAAAGATGACATGAAATTCTTGTAGATATGCACTGATCGGTGGAGAATTCTGCTCTGCAAATGGAATGTATTCATTACAGTGGTTGCAATAGAAGGCTGTTTGAGTGTCCTCTTTTAACAGACAGCTGCCATTTATTTTCATATGAAATATTTATTAATTTATGGCTGCTGGTCTTGCTCCAATGAAACTACTAAAGGTTTTTTAATACATATTTTAAAAAACAAACAAGGCTATGTTAATTCTGATAGTTGGATCCTTGTGGTCTTTTATTGTTTTATGATTGGATCTGGTCAAACATACTGTATGACTTGTCTCCAGATATCACTTTTGCGATGCAATTATTTTAAGCTTCTAGGCTTCAGACAGAGTGCACATGCTGCCATTGAACCCAGGAAAAAATGACTGTTTGACTCAAAGATAAAGATTGTGTGTATAGCATACCATCCTGAGATCTAGAATCTAGTCCAGTTGCTTGTTTTGTATTCTGTCAGACTTCCACTGACAGATAAATGTTCAAGAAAACTTTTCACAACATCTTGTTGAAATTGAAAATTCTAGTGTACTAGGTGGCCAGCAGCAGCATGAAAAAACAGAACAAGATACGTCTAACAGTTACAACCCACTTGAACAGAGCTTAGTTAATTCTAAACAAGATATTTTGAGTATTAGAAGCCACATAGTCTGTTGAATTTTTGCCCAACTAATATGTCCAGTTTGTCATCTCAAAAATCTCAAATGTTGCTGCTGCTCAAGGTATAGCTATTTATAACAGGATATGGTTAGACAGTCCCTCAAGACAGTTGCAGTCCCCCTTAAATCTTTCTTTATGCTGGACAAGTCAGTACTACTTCTTTCCACTTCCTTTTGAGGCCCTTTGTCTGGGCATCATCTCTTGTTTCCCCTCCTTGGTAAGCCTAATCACATCATTCAGATGGCAGAAAGCTAACTCAGAAAACCAAATAAATATTCTAAGAGAGAGAGGAAGACAAGAGTATGAGAGAAAGGGATTACTCCTTTTAAAGGGCAGGGATTATTAGATCAGCTGTTTAGTCCTTATTAATGCTTATAACCTTAGATTCAATGTACAAAAAGGTTTAAAAATATCCCAAGTTATCTGGAGCATTTAAACCTTACCAGTGATTTTAAGGATTAGAACAGAAATTATGTATCAATGAACTTTCTGAACACAGACATCCTTAAACTCACACAGTGCTCATTCCCCATTTTTAAGATTATATAGGAATTTTCCAGAGTCCATGGAGATAGAGTTTTCCCATTAAGCTTTTGATATACGTAGATGCCCATTTGTTCAAGATGTTAAGGAAACCTAAAAGGTCTTCAATCTAGGTTCTAGCCAGATTATTATGATAGAAGCTCTTAGGAATTAAGTCGAAGATAGAATAAATAATATGTTTTCTGTCTTGCATATATTCACAGAGTTCACAGATTTGAATGGAGTCCATAAAGTTTGTGATTGTAAATCCCATAGATAATCTCACAGTTTTATTGCACAGTTATTCCTATTTCCATAATCAACCCAAGCTTTTATAAACATTGCATTTCATCCTTATTTGCATTTAAATAAGGGGTGGTGGTGTAGGGGGTATGTGTACAGGAAGCATGGAATTGTTTTACATGATTAGCTAAAATCCATCCTTAAGAGAAACCTTATTACCATTACTTTGTAGATCCTGGAATTACTATAATATTTGTTGTAAAGGGTCCTCTTTTACTTTAAGAACCTGGCATTAGGACAATGTGTTATCCATTACAATGACAAATATATATAAACTACAAATCCCACTTGAGAGTCTAAGCTGTTTGAAGGGTTTTAGTGTCAGCCACTCATTTCTAGAAGGCTGGATTAAGAAATGGAAAAGATGTTTTTACAAGGGCACCATAGCTGGTACATTAATGTATATCTGCATGTCAGGAATACAAAATATATTGAAAAGCCAGCCTCTTATATTCCATATGACAACTACATAGTTTTCTTCTTACACTGAGACATTGATGTTTACTACTTTCAAAAGGCATTTTTCCTCAACAAATCCCACAGGATTAATTCCTTTCTTCAATACAAACAATACATCAAAATTATGCTATCCTACAAAGAAGAGAAAGAAAAGCTGCCTTTAGCTATTTTTTCAAATCTCTGTTTCTGGATTATGTTCTTCTGGACTTGCCTGTCCTCTCACTTGCATGCTTGTGAATCAGGACTGTCTCAGAAATCAATGAAACTACCGCACTCTAAATGTGGTGTAAGAAAAGCTTCAAGGACTATGTGCTTATTCATAGATGCTACTGAAAACTTAGTTCTTAATGCAAAGATCTCCAGTCACTAGCCAGTGACTTTTAAGATTTAGTAGTATTTCTGTAGAAGTATTTTAAAGCAGATTCTATCATATGCTCTTCTTAAACTGATGAGTTCATATCTGACAAAGACATAAAGATCCATATTGTTTATGTAACTGGACAAAAATATTCTTTTGCCCAAACTGTTCAGAGGTGCTGCAACAGTAAGGTCAAAAATGTGGATCTGGTGAGGGGGCAACTTTAACTTATGCTGTCATATTGTCCCAAAGCTAAGGAGATAGTGATTATTATTTTTTAGTTTATTAACAAACCTATATTGGAGAACTGAGTTTTGAGTATTCAGACTTCTGAGTCTGTGATCTCTAGCAATGAAGCAGCTAACAGGCTTTTTCTACCTGTAGCCAAGTGCAGTGATACAGACAAATGTAAACAGTCATTTATCTTGAGAGGTGCTGGGGTTTTTTTGCCTCGGAAATACTAATATGATAATTTTAAATAATCAGCTCTTGATACATGTAATTAGTAGTTTAATACATGTAATTTAATGACACAATATTTTATGATGTTTTGTTTCAATATTAAATATGGAATATCCTTAAGTACAGTTGGCTTTATTCTAGATCTGGAAGAATATGCATATATTGTTTTATTTTGTTAATTTCTAGCTTTATAAACATGGATGTAATGGTAATTAGAAGTCAAGAATAAAGCAAAAGCTCATCATACTATCCTTTATATAATGACTTGCTTTCTAATGCTGATGAACAGTACAATAGTCTGAACCACTTTTAAACCTATAATGTTGAGGAAAATTAAAGTTTTTAAGTAGTATAAACAATGAATAAATTGTAATTAACCAGTTGAAAGCATTATATGAATACCCCATTATCTTGAGTCACTTGTGAGGAAATCCTAATAGTAAAGGATTATTTCAGAGGAAAGAATGTTTCCAGTATAACTTCCTTCAAAAAATTATAAAGTACTATGAGACTATTGATGCTTACATGCAAATTGGACTGTTCAATTAATATGACACAAACATACTTCCCTCATTCTTGCCCCAGGAAACTCAAAACAGACCTATCCCTTATTAAGCAAACATACTAAACTACTCTTTGATCACATTTAATGTGTATATAATGCATGAATATGGACATGAATTTTAAATGCCTGGTGAGCTCAGCAAAAATTTTTGCCACACTGTCTTCCTTACAGATGTGACACAAAGATTGGTAGGCTCTTCAGTCAATATTTCTATTGCTTTATTGCCTTCCCTCAATGGTAAGGAGATCAAAACAACAAATCCTGGTTTTGTCTCTTTTCTGTTCTCCTTTGTCAGCCATAAATCTGAAGTAGGTGTAGCATCCACCACAGGTTTAAATATATGAGCAAAATGTTTGTGCATTTACCTGTCAGTGACTAAATCATGGTGTAGTGCAAAGCATAGAAGCACAGGATACCAGAGAAACCTATTGCAATCACCTGCTCAGTGTAGGATCAACAATGAGTTCAGATCAGATGACTCTAGGCATGGCTTCCTTAAAATCACTGGAGTCACACTTATTTACACACCAGGATTTCACTACAAGGTAAAAGATGTTGTGGTAGGGATATGCTGCTGTTGGCTTTCTCATTTCACTGCAAACCTTGCCTGTGTTTTGGCTTTAATCACCTTTTGCTCATGTAATTCATAAACAAGTGTCTTACCAAAAATGCCCACTGAATTTTTACCTTTGGGCAATAAAATCAAGGAATCTGGTATAAGTATGCTTTTCATTGAAGCTTTCAGGCACCAGTTTGCCATTGTCACCCCTTGTTAGTCCTATCATTTACAATTCTGTTCAGATGTTACTCAAAGACTTAGCTCTTAAAAATTCTTTCCTATTTATACCTGCCTCTACAGTCTTCTCTTAACCAACTCATCTGTCATTTTCTAATTAGCTTTAATAAAGTTTAAATTTTTCTGCAAGGATCTGATCCTTAGCTGAATGAGTTTTCACACTGTCAGACTAATGAAGACTGGATAATTTCCTATGTGGCTTCTTTGTCATTAAAGGTGGACACAGTATTTGTGTCCTACAAACAGAAAATGCTATTATTGAAGCAGCAGGTAAACAGTAGAATTTACAAATATTTTCCTTCTCAGGATCAGGTTTGGGAAAACAGAAGATAGAAGTTCTTGTTTTATAAAAGGCAGGTTGAGCCACGTATATTATAAAGCTGCCTGCGGAAGAATGAATAAATGTTATGACAAACTACTTTAGTTTAGAACAAAGAGTTTTCTGTGACTTTTCAACTAAGAAAGTGCCAAATACAACAACCATATACATAAATTAAGTAACACAATCTCTAACTGGCTAATCAGCTTTGAGTTGTAGGATTTAAGTTGCTAAAGGATTTGGAAGTATTTAGGAAGTTCCATGTTTCTAGAACAAGAAGCATGTTATTTACACACTCTTTAAAAAGCAATAGTAGCTGTGTGAAGGGAGGAAAATAGTAAAAAAAAGCATCATCGATAATACAAGCATAGCCCTCATCTGAAAAAAAACCCTTCATTTATAGTGCTAACTTTATTTGTATTGCTATTATTTAATAAAATATCACTGATAGATTCTATGTTTGTGTTAAAAGTTGGAGCGTGTAAGACAATTACAAATATGAAATTGGAATTCTGCTGCTGATTTTACTGTAACTAGGGACAAATGACCTATTCTAGTACTCTTGCAGCGCTGCACAGTACTAGAAAGAAAATTTCTCTTGCCCTCAAAAATTCATATTCAAAGTGGAGGATGCTTTTGATAATCAAACTGTCTACTGCATCAGTTGTCAACTGACTCCACATAGTTCCAATAAAAAATTCTAGTATACTTTGGGTCACTGCTGAGATTTCATGTCATTGTAGGTAATGCTTTGTAATAAATTTCTTAAAAAAGAAATGGTATTAGACAATTTCTGCTCAGAAACCTGTCTATTAACTGACATTTTCTTGCCTGCAACAAGTCTAGGTAGAGAAGTACCTTGCTCATGCAGTTTTATTTAAGCAGTACAAGTTTGCAATAGCTCAGGATAAGAGATAAAGCAGAACTTACATAGATGGAAGTTTCAGGAAACTTATACATATGATTAATATGTAGAAATAAAAATAAAGACAGAGCTGATGACTTCTTCCAAATGGTCATTCACATTTGAATTAAAAGAATGCATTTAAATATAGTAAAGAAAGTTTCCATAGAGTTTGGGTCAATTTATAGAAACTGCTAAGCATAAATATGGATGTTACTTTGGGTATCTCTAAATGCTAATTAATTGAATGTTACACCATTGCCATTAGTTTAAAATATATTTCTCTGGATTTTTTATAGCCTCACACTATATCAGATTGATTAAGAAAATTATTGCAGATAAGATAAATGTCTTGCTGTTGAATCAATTGATTATAACATAAAACTGTAAGGAAAAATACAAATACATAATAAGTATAAATAAAGTAATAAAAAGCTTCAACTTTGTCTAGTAGTATACTCAAGTTTCTCCTTGATTACACAGTGCTGTCACAGGGAGTAAGTGCATTTAAGTCTAATGAAATTCTAGAATGTAATGAAGTTGTTGTCATTCAAATATCTTGCCTTCATAATAGTGTAGCTATTATTAGTTTACAATATATAGACCAATTTTGATATAACTACTTATATTTTTGAGTGCTCTCATCTTTCAGATGGTGTCCATGTCAGCAGTTACAGGATTCCAAGGTCATTTCATAGTCTAGTAATAATTGTTAACCATGCCAGAGATAAAATTATGATTATTAGATGAGCTTTTGTTAGGGATAACCTTTTCAGTCTTATCCACAGTAGTTAGCTCCAGTATCCCCTTTTCGTGATCAACATGATGCAGAAAACGTAGTTTTCTGTCTTTGCAAGCTAGAATAAAATTTACATCTTAATGCAGGAAAACACTGAATAATTAAAATCCTACTGACCTGAAAAATGAATGTGACTGACTGCATCATTTTCAATCTCTGTATGTGTTGTGAAGCACTAAATACTATGTTAAGGGGAAAAGTATCAGCTTAAAGGCATGTATTAATCTTATGTTTCTCATTCTTTGCCATTTTCTTTTAAAAATTTTGATGCTTTATTTAATCGAGTGACTGAGCACTGGTTGTCTAGTGTATTGCTGTAGTGCACTTTGCTTGCACTCAGTCCTGAATGCAGCTTTCTTTTTGAACTATTTGAAATTTTCCCAGTCAAGGTATTTACTTTACCAAAGCAGAGTTGAACAAACCTTGCAGAGCAATTCTAGTATCAGTACAAAGTCATATTCAACCCAGTAAACTTGACTGCTAACCTGGAATATATTGAACAGCATTGGTCAACAATTTGAAATATCTGACAGTTATGTTTACGGAGTTGCTATTAGGATGATGTGAAAAAATGTACTAGTTCAAGAAATAAATACCTTACCAACATCAGCAATAATAAATATGATTCAGAGTTCTTTCATTTCAAGAGAAAGCAGAACGGTAACAGTTAAATATTTTCAGAATTCATATGAGTGTTTCAAAATATTAAAAGGGCATTTTTTAGAAGATGTGTTTCTGGACAGTCTGGGAAACCTTATGTGCACAAGTAAAAAATCAAAATGGGTCTGAAATTAAATAAAAAATAATAGCAACAGTTTATTTCTTTCTTAATCTTGTATTTGGTAGGGAACTGGAGTATAAGACTTGATGATTGCCAATTACAGAAATAAACCAGATATAATGGAATGCTAAAATCAAGTGGTTTTTTTGTTGGTTTTTTTTTTTTTAATGTTTAAATAATTTATTTTACAAATTACTTATAGTTCTGTTTATTCATACCCATGTTGTGTCACATAGAGATAGTTTTGCTAGGTTAGTAAAGGCATTTTGGCTGATTTAAGCAAATTAGCCCTGCTGAGCAGAATGGTGCTGTTTTAGCTAACCTAGTTAATATTAGTTCAAATGCATCACTTAAATTGGTACCCTTTTACAAAACCTGTTGGGTTTTTTTCCTAGAAAAACTGTCTTTACAAAAGATCTGAAAAATATATACTCAGAAATTTACTAATGAGGATAACTCTCTAAGAGAATGACATCTTACATGATGGTCTGAGAATCACAAGACATGGCATAAGTAAAGCAAAACTTTTGGAAAACTCTTGAACTCCATTTGTAGATTCATATTTCTAACACATAGGTTAATCTTTGGTGAGTCAGTACTTGTAGGCTTTTGACAGCTTATAGAGACCTTGGGTCAAATATTGGGTATATTAAAATCAATGACAACCATCTATGTTCCCAGATTTTAATCGGTAGCATCATCTTGAGTTACTAATTCTGGCTCACTCAATGCTTTAAGAGCATTGGACATGCATCCGCTTGAGGTTGTCACCCTGTAGGCATGAAACCAAGACCTAAAACAGCATGAAGCAAGGCCAAACCTTTAATAAGCCTGGCAACAGGAAGACAGTTCCTACTTTGTTTCTTGCAACAAAAAAGAAGGCTACAAAAAACCTTGACCAAGAAATTCACTAGTTCTAAGCCTGCCCAAATAAACATGGAAGTTTAAATAGCAATGGTTCTTACAATGTTGTAATACATTAATAATATGTGTAAATTAGAATGACATGTTATTCTTTATTAGCTTAACAGTGTGTTTGATAGGAAATGTTCAGGTTTTCCAGTCTCATGTATTTTTATAAATAAGGAATGCAAGTGTATTTTCACATTAGTGTGCATTAGAGGCTTTCCCACTGAAATATATGAAACCCAGTGTATATCAAATGCAAATTGTTTTGAGTAACAGAAATAAAACCTTTCCAAAGAGTCTGTTCACTTGTAGGTGATATGGAGCGGTAGATTATTTTAATGATATTACTTTTTTATAAGCATTAAACCACAATGGAAATTTTGCTACCCACTCTACAGTTGTTCCTGAGCTTCTGCAACCAATCCATTTTTAACAAAATTATATACTTTTAACAAATACACAGTGACTTGATAATATTAAGTGTTCTTTATGCTAAGCACATGAGAGATGAAACAGTTTTTTCTCTGATCCACCTTCCATTCCTGTAAGTGTATTAGGAATAGTTCTCTGTGGAATTTTGTGATGTCAACTACTGTGGATTTAGCTGTTTCGCTTTACTGTTGTGCTTATTTTGGAATATCACATTTTCCTTTAAGTGTCAGTTTATTTGCACATAAGAGTGTCAAGCAGCCCAGGTCACACAGTTCTGTGTTGAAAGATGGCCAAAAAGTTGGTGTGACTACACATACATATTTTGCTGATATAATGTCTTCTTTCTAAGCAGGAATGTGCTTGTTCTTCTCTTTCCTAAATAAGATAAAAGCTACATCACTACTATTCCAAATGTAAAATCATTCAATTGATTCAATATGACATATATTATCAGTGATCTGGTACTATACTATACATGCATTCTTGGTCTTATCCTTCTTGAAGTTTAGGCAAACTGAACATATCCAAGGCTATATTAAAGGATATGACAAAATTTCCACTAGCAGCTCTGCCTCCACCAGTTTTTCCACTTAGAGACCTAGTTAAACTTATCTATGCAGGCAATTTCTGACAAGTATCTTTTCTAGTTAAACTGCATTTTCACTAATATCAGTTTACACCCTTGATATTCATGACTGAAAATGAGCAATAGTCAAGAGTTGTATTATCAAAAAAATACTTTTTCATTCCATATGACCAGATTTATCATTACTTTACTGTAACTTCAACTAATGGAAAATAGATTGTGGGGGGGTATTTCCCTAATACCTCAATGATTTAGTGATGTGTTTTAAATTCTTAGTAGATTTTACGCAGTGCAGGTCAGCTGTTCCTGAGTGAATCAGGCAAGATGCATGGATGAATTTTTTAAAGAAGACAGTACACAATCAAAATCTAGTGTTTGCTTACAGTGTTACTTCTAACTTCATCTACTGACGATATGTTGTTTTAAATGTGTACAATCATTGACTTTCTCACTTCTGACCTTAGGTTGTCTTTATCGATTTCCTTTTGACTTGTCTGCTTAGTTAACTGTCACTCACTGCTGAAAAGAGAAGTGTTTTTAAAAGCTTTTCATTTTAAAAATAGTTACAACAGTAAATAAGTTATCACCTATGCAGGTAAAAGAAAAAAAAAAAAAATACACCAAAAGTCTTCAAGAGGGCTTAATACTATCTAAAGCTCCATTAGCTCACAGCAATGTTGTTGCATTGATAGACCTAAGACTTGCCATTGACAAAAAAAAATAAATAAAAATTTCAGTGACCTTTTAGTGTCCCCTTTAACTTGAAGAACAACTAAATTAAAATTATTAGCTTCTACACCCAAACTTGTAATTTAGCTAAAAAAAGTACACTTTTAAAATAAATTATTTTTAGGTAAAATGATTAGGTTTTTTGCTACTAGTATTAATGTCTGCCTAAGGTTCAAAACAACGAAGAACCAGGATCAGTGAATTAATATTTAGTGTAAGTCTGGTTTTGTTAGGTAAATATTTAGTCTTGTTTCAACATACGCAACCCATCTTTGTCACTTTGTTTCAGTGAGATAAATGGTAGTAAAGTGTTATAGATATTTTTGTTTACTACTAGAGGAATGTCTGCTGAGAAAATTCTGCTAAATATAATCCTAAATCTGTAAGGACAGCTATAGAAAACTTACTGAACGTATTGAAAAATGCAATTTAATCTGCTAGGAATTTATATTCCAACAATTATAAAGACTCATACTTCAGTGTTTGCTTCTTAAATTTCACCCTGCCTTGCTTTATTTAAATGATGAGATATTCCTGATTGTAAATAAATGTCAGATTTCTGATATGTGTATATATATCAGTTTATTACAAATAAATAAAAAAAATTTTTAAAGTAAATTTTTTTCATTACACGTTAATTCAGTCTCCAGCAAAACTACAGCATTTTCTAAACTGTGTAAAGATTAAAAACTGCATTTAGTTTATGTTTTCTTGACCAAGTTACTTTCAAAATGGAGAAAGAAATTAGCATCATATAACCACACTGATTTGTATGATATGTGCCAACTTTTGGTGTTGTAAATGGTTCAAGGCATAAATATGCCACTTGATGCAGTGCTGAGTCTCTCTTCTTTGATCTTTGAATAGTTTTTACTAGCAACCAGTTATGCAGAATTTAAAAACAGGGAACTCCCAGTTCTGTTTTGAATAGGAATGTAGAATAATTTCTTATTTAAGATATCCAAAAATAATGTAATAAAAACCACAGCATTTTTGTTTTGTAAAATCTAGCTAGGAAATAGATTTGAAATGGCAATTTTGTAATACAATCAACTCCAGTTTATAGCATTTGTTATACTATTACTATAGTAATTACTATTTTTCAAAGATGTATATGTCTTTCAAAGATAACATGCAAGTATTATCTTTTAAATATATATTTCAGTATTTTTCTTTTCAAGTGATACAACTTTTTTCTTCATCCTTCTTTTTATTAAAGAAAGGTAATTATCTAGACATTGCTATTTTTACACATAGAGAATAGCAAGCTGTTTGGTATCTTTGGTGGTTTTTACAATCCATGTTAACATTTTCTAGGCATTTAGGGGTTTTATTTCATATGTCATTTATATATATTGTAAATTCATAAGAGAATATATTAATAAAGCCTCCAGTACAACAGAGCTAGGACTTTTAATCTTCACCAAACTGGAAGTAATAATATTGCAGATAATTTTATACACTATCCAGTATTATGCATCTGATTTTACTAGCTGTACCAGGTAACCAAACCAGCAAGACAGAAAACCAGTGCCAATAGATTAGATTAGATTAATCTAAAACAAACAAACAAACAAACAAAACACAAAAAACCCAAACAAACAAACAAAAAAAGTAAAGCAGCAAATTTGAACTTCTATCATTAAATTAATTCCAACTTCAAAATTCTTGTTTCAGAGCTCTAAAATTAATTTTTTTTTACAAAATTTATTTTAGAATTTACTTAGACTGCAGAAACACTATGTATTTTTATTGTATATACAGTTAGAGTTATCCTGCTACTCAGTGTCACATAAAATACTCTAATAAGGCACAAAAATTAGTTTGGTTTTTACTTATATTTAAAATCTGGAAGCAAATACTCTCATTAGTGTGATCCTGTGCACCCAGGTGGAAAAGGACATGGAGAAAAATGTGAAGTCCAAGTTCAAATCTTCTCTTCTAAGTTTTTTGTACAGAAGGAAAGGAGAAATAAAGTCTAAGGAAAGGGAAGAAAGTTGTTGAGTATTCTATTAAGATATTTTAGAAAAAAAATGTGTCTTTCCTAGAAGGATGCCAGTATGTTTTTATTTTATGTTTATGTCTTGAAAAAAGAGGCAGAATGTACCCTGAGCAATCAAGACAAAGGACTGTAAGAAAAGTTAACATTGTAGTGAACAGATACAGTGCTATCCATAGTATATAAATAAACACACTGCATCCAGGGATGACAATAGGCATCATTAGAACAGCAATCTGGGTGCTGTCTGCTTTTGGTTAAAATTCTGAGACTGAGGGAAATGGCTACACTCCTTGTACAATGTCAAGGGAATTAGCCTCTGCAAAGGAAAATATGAGTAATTTAATCAAAGGAATTTATCAGTGTGCAAGCAAGCAAGATGTCTTAGATCCACCTTGTCTCAGTTGTAAATTCTTCTTGTACAGTTCTGGCCAGCTATTACCTCCAACTGGTATCCATGTTCCTCAATCCTCCTTTCAGTTTACATGTTTACATCACCCTTCATTTGAAAGATGTCTGGAGGGAATGCCTCTGCCTTTCTGTAGTGAATAAAGATCCAGTACAATATTATTCTAGGAAGAGAAGACTGTGATAATTCTAGGGATTGCTCATCTATTTGTTCTACAGATTTTAAAGCCTTAAGCAGACTCATGTCAGTCAGTGTATAATTTCAGGGCTGTATGGGATACACGTTTTTGTCCTTTAGCATTAAGACACCTAGGCCTATTTCTGCCTCTATCTCTGGATGCACTGCTGCCATTATACTGCATGCTATTTCTGAACAAAGCTTTCCTGCTGTCTTCTTTGGAAATTATTTTGTATCTAGCCTTGTGATCAAGTTCTTTAGGGTGTGCTCTATAGATTTGTCACCTTAAGAAATACAACTTAACAGAGTGCTTCATTTTTCAAGGTTTCATTTATGAGATCACAGTGAACAACACTAAGCTGGGTAAATGCCAAAGACACAAAAATAGAGAAACTTGCCCCTGCTATATGTGTTAAATTTTAGTAGCAGTTTCCTATAACTAATTTTTCGTAACTTTAATTCATAAAGATGTAATTTATAAGGATAAGTCAATGGGGTAGTAGAATATGTGGATATATATTTTAGTAAATATTGATTAATCTAAAGATAGTGTTACAAGAGAACCTGATTTATAAGTGGAAACAAACTAAAAATAGTAAATGTAAGAGAAAAGTATATTCATGCACTTGTCCTTTTCTATCTACTTCAAAACAACAACCCTATTGACAACAACTGTGACCTCCCCCATCTGCTTTGGAGGTCCTTTTCTGTTTCCTCTGAAGTTTATGGAAGTATTCCCTTTGGGCTAAAATAATTTTTATTATTTAAAAAATACTCTAGCAAATTAAGCATTTACTTGACCAGATCTCTGCCTAAAATTGCAGAGGAGTCACTTCTGTGAAAAGAACATATGTAAAGTGCCATGAGATTATTGATCTAGAAAGTTCTATAGAATTCCCTTGTTTTCTTCAGGGAAAAATTGACACAACTATACATTCCATGTATATGTAAACATGTCCATTTAAGAATTTCACTAAATTCTGTGGGGTTTTTTTACTTGCATGTCAATGATCATCATCACCACCCATCTTGGTATACTGTTAGACAGAAATGTATGCAGAAATTTTCATATGTAAATATAATTTTAAATTTCCTTACTAAGCTTCTCTTGGACCTTGACAGTCGAGCTTTAAAAATTAAGGAATTAATATATTGTATTATGGGGGAGTGGTTTTGGTTTTTCTTTTTTTTACCATGGCATACTCCAATGGAGATATTCCCTAGTTCAAGTTTTTCACTGTAAATTAATAGAAATATTTCAGGACATTGGACAATGTTCATTCTAATACCATTATCTTTATTTATATTACTTTTGAAAACAAATATAAAATCAGGATGGAATACTCTGTTATCTTAACCTGGACTAAAGCCATATCAGAGGACAGGCACACAGAAATTGCATTTGAGTGTAAATGAATACTTTTTTTTTCCCCCTTAATCTGTTTACAGTCAGATTATTATTGTAAGTGAAGTAAATGCTATCAATAGTTCACTATTTGCATGATCATGCACAGAAGAAGAAACTGTGAGATGTTGTTTAGTTTTCCCTTTTTGGCTCTCTGTTTGCTTGCACAGATCTAGGAAGGGGAGTGAGTGCTAATAAAAACTCTCCATTTCCACATGGTGATAGAATGACCAAGATTTGGGAGTGATAAGGTGCTACAAAAGGAAATCCTGCTGCTGAATCTGAAAAACAGAAACATTTGGAGTATAACCAAGCCCTGTCCTCAGCATTCACATATAAATTAGCATATTTGCTTTTATTTTAGTTTAAAGCACACATCAGCTAGCTTTCTTGTTATATTGTCTTACTTTTACTGCCTACAGTGTCTTATCATTCTTTTCTTCATTTAGACATAGTTTGACAAACACTAATGTTTTTAATTAGGTTTTTCCTGCATCCCAGTAAATTCATAAGATTATAACTTACATTGTCTTCATCTATGAATTCACATTAACGGTGCCCTAAAGATGCAATATCCTATAGTAATCATGATTCATGGAAAAATATAATAATAATTATGTGAAAATCATGTAATTTTAATGCCTATGTAGTAATCTTTCTTGTTTTGCACCTTTTAAGATAAGGATATCAGCATCATAATTAAATCATATGTATTCCTTTGAATAATATTCTCATGTTGAAAGTTCCATATAAATCATTGCTCTAAATTCCTGACTTAATAAGAACATTTGGAACATAGAAAATGTAGCCTGTCTAAATTAGCTTTTAAGAGAAAGACACTAATTTGGGGTAAAATATCCTCTTAATTGTTCAGAAGTTTTCACTGGAATCCTTATGTTTCACTAACAGAGTCCCACTGACAAACAGTTGTTTTTCAGTGTTATTGGAAACATGAAGCATTGTGTAACAGCATCATTATTCTTGTCTTTGTGCAAAATATGTATCTTCTGGCTATTCAGCCTGCAAGAAGAAATGCCTGTCAGTATATGTATGTGAACTAGAAAAAAAAAGCTGTCATCTAGACATTCTGAACTAATACGGTACCTAATTTTCAGATAAATTTCTCTTTTTTTTTTTTTCATAGGCATGTATTATGACTGCTTTATTAAGACTGGACTATATCTAGTCCAGATGAATCTATATACAAACATATGTACTTTTCTGAATTTGATAATGTAAGAACTTATTATAAGTGAAATTATGGGTTTAGTTTAAGTTTGTAGAACACGTCACTGCTTCCAGTAGGTCTGAAATGATATTATCTATATTCAAATTGATAATTACTATCTGTACTACACTATGGAAGTCTATGAGTGCATTTGAATGGCTTTTACAGTAGAGTTGGTGCTATTTGTACTATTTATAGATTAGGAAACAGAGAAAGTAACATGTCAAGTCCTGACAATAGAGACAAAAAATAGTACTAAGGCCCATATCATCAAGTCTTCACTGCCTAGGTCAGTGTGCTAAACCTTTCTGAACCTGTTTTTACAAAAATGGGGACAATATTTTGCAAAAATGAATGTCTGAATCACCACTTGAAACAGTAGAGACACTCTTGTTTTCCAGACATTTGGAAAGCCGTAGGTTTGTGATGCCCCCTAATCAATCTACTTACGCATCCCCAGTTAACAAGTAAAACAATAAGTGATTTATAGCACTAGTGTGCTTATAGTGGAATTTGGAAATATTTTCCCAATTCTTAAAGTGCATTTAAATTACAATATCACAGTTAAAATGCTTTTAAGATGTAATCATAATGCTTTTTAGATGTAATCATAATGCTTTTTTAGGAATGCTTATGTAATTCCTATTGTTATTGGCTACACATTTAATATGAGCTTTCTACTTATAAGTGATATCATTTTGATTCATGAATGTAATTTCTATTAATGTAGAAGTTATTTTGTAAGAAGATATATTCTCTACTCTTGTTAAAAGCAAAGAAACAAACAAAAACCCCCAAAGGTGTAATTACAGGTGAAAATGTTTCTAGCCCTTGAGCCAGTAAGTCAGGGCACCAAGGTCACCAATAGTCCTTAAGTGTCTTAATGAGCCTCAGCTGGGCCCCATCCTCTGCCAGGAGCTCCATTTCAGGTTGTGCTCAGGCTTGTCTAGAGCTGCAGTGTCAATAAGTTTATCTGCATTGTTGTCTTGAGCTATTGTGTTTTGGGTGGACTTCAGAGCAAAATTACAACCTCAGTTCTAAGATACTTCAACTGTTCTGTGTCCTTGCTGTGCCTAGGGCTGTTGGTGAACTATTGGCAGCTCCCTGTGATGTTCACCCTGCACAGGCCCCATGGGTTGCCCATCGATCCTGGCCCTGTCCACTCTCACGGAGCAGCTCTGCCTTTCCTGCTTCCTAAGGTGGTAAGTTTTTCAAGGTATGTTTAAAAATACTTTAAAATATTTTTTACATTACTGTGGGTTGTTTTGTTTTTGTTTTTCCCTAGCATTTTGTAATGTTAGGACAGCCAAAGGAATCAATAAATAAAACAGGTAAAAATATTGTTACTTTGGCAGAGAGACTACCACCTGGAAGATGCAAAGTTTATGAGTGTTTGTGGATGGTTGTGGTTAAAAAGCAGTTTCTGATTTAGTGACTTATGTGATACAGTAATTTGTTTCTAAAATTGGTGTCTTCATTTAGAGCAAGGAAATACAGATTTGCAGTATAAATGTTGTAGAAGTTGCTGACCATTTGCATGTATTACATATATATATATAAAAAACTGTAAGGAGGTGTTATAAAGGAGTCAGTTTTTCAATTATATAGTCAATAGAAAGGATTAGGGATTATACAATCTGAGAATTTGAGCCTGGCATAAGATACAGCACAGCTGTCTTTCAGAATCAGACTGAGAAGATCCACAACAGGATTTTGATAATTGGAAAAAAAAACCTGCCAATAATGGCAGCAAAAGTCACCTAAGATAGATTTTTTTTAATTATATTTTTGTTTTTCCTAAAAGTACTGTTTACTGTTTTTTGGTGTTCTGCTTTTTTCTCTCCCTTTAAAAGTTGTAATAATGTAAGAAATACAGGTTTCAATTTCTCACAGACACAGGATGAATGTGACTACAGGAAAAGAACGTAAGAAAAACTCTGAAAATAAAAGCTTGGCTGCATGTATCTTTAGTACTTTTTCCTAATGTTTTCTCTATCTGAGAATGTTAGGGGTTGGAAGGGACCTCTGGAGATCATAGAGTCCAACCCCCCTGCCAATGCAGGAACACCTAAGGCAGCCCACACAGGAACAAATCCAGGTGGCTCTTGAAAGTCTCTAGAGAAGGAGACTCCACGACCTCTCTGTTCCAGGGCTCTGTCACACTGTGAAGTTTTTGAGGTGGAACGTCCTATGTTTCACATTGCAACCATTACCTCTCATCCTCTCACAGGGGACCACTGAGAAGAGACTGGCCCCTTCTACTTAACACCTATCCCTCAGATATTTGTAAGCATTAGTAAGATCCCCTCTGAGTCTTCTCTTTTCCAGGCTAAACTGTCCCATGGCTCTCAACCTTTCCTCATAAGAAGAGATGCTCCAGTCCCTTAATCATCTTTGTAGCTCTAACTACCATTACTATAAGATTAAAAGTATTTTCACAGTTGATTTTAAATAAGTGAAGGTCTTTGTATTGACTTATTTAACTAACTACTTAATATTTATGCCAACAACAGACACTTTAAACAAAGCTCTATAGAATATTTTAGAAGCTTCACTTCACTAAGTTTATAGAAGGGAGCTATCACTTGATAGGTTTTAAAGGTCTGATTTATATTAATGAGGATGTAGAAAGCTCATTTACTGTGACAGATTTCCTGAATTAATTGCTAATTCTAAGTTCATTCCAGTCAAACTGTATTTTTATTTTTCCTGAATTTCTGATGTTACACAATTGATATAAATTTACAAATAGCTGTTGACTCTCTAGTAGATAGCTACAGCAGGAGTTAATTAGGTGCTGCTGAAGCTAATTGTGAAATAGATGTTTCCGAAAAATCAGTTATCATGAGGGTAGTTTAAAACTGGTGCTCTGAGCAGCTAATCAAAATTGTTAACTGCTGTATAAAGAGCATGTCTATGTTTCCTTGTGTTTGTGACTTCCTAGACTCTTCACTTCAAATAAGCTGTTATATTAAAATTTTTGTTTGTTTGTTGGGGGGGGGGCGGGGGAGCAGGGGGAGTGGCAAAGACAAATGCTTGTATATCAAGTCAAGAGTTTCTTTCTAGTGACACTGAAATTTTCACAGGGTAAATATTATTAGTCTATGTCTCACAGAAAGGAAAATAATAGGTCTATGCAGGGAAAAAGTCTCAATACTAATGCACTTAAAATTGTCCTATGTGCATTTTGTAACTTTCTACCACTTCTCTTCCGATTCTGTGCACCCTTGCCCTGCTCCTCTAGGTCTTAAAATCAGCAGTTTCATTCTGGTATAGGTAGTGGAGCTGTTAGAGTGAGCCACCAGTATCTGGAGTCCTTCAATGAAAGGCATATGGTGTTGATGACTTCTTTTTTCCCTTAGACTTTATATGACTTTTTATATGGTCACTAACACACCTTTTTCCCTTGCCTTTTCCTTCTTGGTCTGCCGTACCATGTTATATCCAAACTTATTATATGTGATGCCTTTTATTTGCTCTGTTTCCTCCAAAACAATTTTTCCCCCTTCTGCATTTCTTCAACCAGCGATGGGTGCTGTTTTTAGACATTGGGCCTCCCGTGTCAAGCCTGTCCTTCACTTAGATTTATCCTGTGCTTATATTCCTCTACAATCCCTATGTATTTCCAGGTCTCAAGGCCTGTAACTGTACCGAGACTATAATTCTTTATACTCCATCATAATGTTAGGATACAAAAACCATGGTGATACTATGCAAATATAAGTGTAAAATGTTAGTGGTAAACACCTGCTCAATTAGAAAAATTGCTGTTAAATCTAAACCATGTGAAACAAAGCTGCAGGAGGCAGATGAAATAAAGTTCAGACAAAGCACACCTTGCAATCTCGGTAAAAAGCTTACAAAACATTCTTAGGTTCACACCTCATTCTCTTGAGCTTCACTGGAGATACTGACCATTGAGACAGTCTCATTGGAATGATTGGATCAACAAGACAATGTATTGACAATAAATAATACTAAGATTTGAGACATGATTTGATGTGAAATTGCCAAGTTTAATAGAATCTGTATTCATATAGGTCTTATTTTTATGTGACTTGGTATTGTTTGTTTAAGGTAACATTCTAGACTGAGCACCTAAGGTTTTAACTTAACGTGACAGGACTTTCTGATTTAATGAGATCATGTTGATCCATTATGTAAAGCTGCCTTGCACCTTCTATATTTTTCTTCTTGTCTTTGTCATTCTAGTTGTTCTTTTCTTGTTCTTCACTATTTATCTTTGCCAGCTTTCTCTACTTTTTTTTTTTTTACCCGAAACAATGAAAATAACTTAGTAATATGGAGCCATCTAATTTGTATTAAAGCTCTTCATTTTGATCACTAGAATATCAGTTTTTAGGCTGCTTCCACGTTCCATTTTAATATCAGTAGAAGAAACAATTGTTTTGAGACATTGTAGGTTGTGTTACTATAAGTGAGCTTGTCATTATTGCTTGTATATGGGCTGTCTTTTCCTCATCACATTTGTGTATATAAGAACTGAAGGGTACAAGGCTATATGCCCCAGGAGTTTCCTGAGACTGCCAAAAAGAACTGTATTTATTATGAAGCCAGAGCCCTTTCTACCAATTTTTAACCTAAACCAGAAGAAGCGTATTTCTTCATAAACAAAGGAAAAAACATTTATGAAAGAGAAGACTTGATTTTTTTTGTGGGTGAAGAAATATTTCTTCAGCCTTGTATGGTCAGTCTAGGCTTTGATTACTACTCTGCATACACAAATATACCCTAATAACATATTTTCTTCAAGTGATTGTTGTTGAACTTGAGTTATGTTAATCTTGCTGTCCCAAGTGCTTCTGAGAGAATTTTTGGAATTAAATTATTAAATGGAATTTGTCTGGAAAGAATTATAACACTTTCTCTCTTTTCTGCAGAAAGACTCTTAATTTTAATACATGTAAAAATATGAGAATAATCTTACTTGTTTAAGCTAAACATTCCCCTAGGCCACTGATCTTTCTCGGGCAGGTGCTAACAATGGTGTGAAAAATCTAGGAATGGTGGTAGAACACACTGATTCTTTCAAAATATGTTCTTGGTCCCTAGAGACTGTGGATAGCAGATTCTATTATTTTTATTTGTATGTTAGTTCTGAATAGGTGTACCTTTTTTTTTTTTTTTCCCTCTTCTGTGGTGCAGTTAAGCTTCTTCACAGTAGCTAGTTAAGGAGATATCTTTCATATCTGCACTGAAAACAGTGCTGGTAACACAGGGATGTTGCAGTTATTGCTGAGCAGCACTTGCACGGCCTTTTCTGCTCCTCACACCTCCCTACCAGCAAGTAGGCTGGGGGTGCACCAGAAGTCTGGAGGGGACACAGCTGGGACAGCTGACCCTAACAAACCAAAGGGATATTCTATGATGATGTGATGACATATCCAGCATCTAGATCGGGGGGGGGGGGGGGGGAATCTCGGAAGGTTGTTTTTGTTTTTCTCCGCATTTAAGGGTGGTGGTAACACT
>JANIJG010019621.1:105898-123528 GCA_024611175.1 Megaceryle torquata
GAGCAGGCGTAGGCGACACCAACATAGACAAGGAGTGGGGTATGGTAGTGATGGTTTAAGGGAAAGGGGGCCGAGGGGGGGGGGGGGGGGGGGGCGGGGGAAGTTCAGAGTGATGATTTTTGTCTTCTCTGCCATTAAAGGTGATGGTTACATTCCCTGCTTTCTTGATGAACACGTGCCTGCCCATGGAAGTGGTGAATTAATTCCTTGGTTTGCTTTGCTTCCCTGCATGGCTTGATGTCAAGTTGTGACTCTTCTCACTTTTACTCTTCCAGTTCTCTCCCCCGTCCCTGCAGAGGGGGAGTGAGTGAGCAGCTGTGTGGTGCTTAGTTGCAAGTTGGAGTTAAACCATGGTAATGGGTTACATTTCAGTGACTGTTTGAAAAAAACTTTTTTAACCTATCTAAGCTTTTAGCAACCACAACCTTCTTGTTTTGCTCTTATGCTTGATGGGAATGTGGGGGATCTCCATGGGATGGTGTGCAGGGTGTGTGAGAGAGGGAAGAAATAATCTTTACAACCCTTTCCAAGACCATATGTGACTTTTATTTTTCTGAGAAATCTGTGTCACACTAGAACTGGCAGCCTGTTCTTTTCAGGATAAAATGTCCTATTTTACTCCTTTTTTTATTCCATGTTAGGCATTTCCTATCATTGATCATCCATGTCGTTCTTTGTAGCTTCTTCATTTTCACCATTTGTTTTTCATGAGAGAATCAGAGGTGCCACAGCAGCAGAATGGAAGTGCTCCATGGGTTTGTATGAAGACATTATTGCATCTCCTCTTTTGTGCTATTTCTTTGTAAATAGTGTCAGGTTTGGGTTTTTGACCCTTACCGAGAAAACTCTTTTTAGTAGAATTATGCATTCTAACTTGAGTCTAATTTTTGAGTCATAATATTCAGGCATTGTGTAGATTAAAGTTACCTTTTTCCTACATGCCTTGCCTTACAAATATTCAATTACATTGAATTTAAATTTCTGTTTTTATCACAACTTCACTACTTACTGTGAAGATCCTAGTGATTTCTACAAGCTTTTCAAAAGTCGTTAGGCTGCAAATCAAGAAAATGAGCCATGAGTAAATATTATCATCTCTCCTTGCCTCGAGCTTTGTGTGTAAAGTGAGCTAATAATAGTTTGCCTTTCAGTGTAATCTGCTCTGTATCTCGGTGAGCTTTCTGCAGTACTGTTCAAGTAGTAGTAACTATCACTTTCCAAATAAAATGCTTGGTATGAACTTGCATGATGCATTTTTGAACAGATGATCTTCTGTCTCTTGCTTCAATGCCTAAAATTGGCAGGTAGTTTTGTTGGGTTTCTTTTTTTTACTTATAGATGGGTCTACATGTTGTGCCTGTCATTGAAAATAATTAAGATTCTCAAATGTTGAAATTTGCTCTACCAGCCAGTTGCTGGTTGGATAACTTAAAAAGGTGGGATAAACAAAGACATTAATTTCTTCCTACTTGACCATTAATTTAATAGTATTTCATTTGTTTACAGTGATAGTGCAAAAATATTTATGTAAATATTATCATATTTATGTATTTATAGGTATCTTCAAGTATGGCTTTGTCAGATTTTTATAAGGGCTGGAAACCTTTAATAGAAAATACCAGCATGGGTAACTGTAAACCAATTGACATCTGTCCATATTTCTAAACACATTTTTAATTTGCTGCAGTTTATTTGCTCTTGGCACATATAAATGAACTATGACAGACACCCTGTGGCTTCTATTGATGAGAGGATTGATAAAGCTTGTACTTTTGTTACGACATCCTAAACCATCAAGCACGAAGACTTCAACAGTCATTATTGAACATTGACACATACTGCACTGGTAATCAGAAATGACAGAAGACGAGAGGCTGTCAGAAATTACTTCCAGCTCCCTCTCAAGAATAGTCTCTGATTTAGTGTGTCCTTAATTAGATATAGTTGTGGATTTTGTACACAGTTTGAGACTGATATTTTTTTTAGCTATATCACTGTCATTTCAAGGCATGTTAAAAAAACTGTGTACCTCTTTTAGTGAGATAATAATGCATAGCACCAACATGTTGTTCCTTGATAATGCAAAGCATTATCATGGCATTGGATGCTAGAATCTCTTTTAGGAGTTTATTTCAATATGTAGTCTTCATTAAATACCTTTGTAATCCCTATGTCTGTTCCCGCATAGTACCAAGGAACAATATGGTAACTTCAGGCAAAGTCTTGTGTAGCTCCTGGAACATCCTAATAATCACTGTAGAAAAGAGAGTTCACTGATTTCAGCTATGTAGGAGAGTGATTTCATTCTGATCTGTCTCATATGTAGACTCTTGAATTATCTGAATCATTTAGATGACCTGTCTAGTTCAGGTAGAGGTAAGAAGCATACCAAAGCTGTCTTAAGTGTTTTGGTATCTAGCCTAGGTACTCTAGTTTTTTTCTTAGTTCTGCTATAGGGATCAAGGGTTTGATTAGTGTGTACAGGGCTAAAATCCAGGTGTCTTTCCAGAGTGCTAATCATGGTAACGTCAACAAACATTTATCGTGGTTTTGGTGGTAGATATTAAATCTCATTGCAAGGAAGCTATTAATTTTTATATGTGGAAGCTGAGGAATAGAATTCTGAAAACTTCTATTTATGGTCTCTGTTGTATTTCTAATCTACTGCTGGGTTGCTAGGCAGTTTTGTCCAAACTAGTTCTCTTATTTGAGTAGCAACTCAATTCTGTTTTTAACAGCCCTCTGACAGAATTAGAAGCCAATAGGTGAATAAATTAAAAACAAAAATCGAGTTTGAAGGCAAGCTTCATTAAAAAAGCAAACAAACCTGGTCTCCATTTAAATCTATGAAACTTCTGCTGCTTTATTCTGTTTCTTGTAAAAAACTTTAAATAATTGTAGTTTTTTGTAAGAATGCACGAATCTTCATCTTGATGATCTAGAGAATTTCTTTCTCTCTTTTCAGTGAGCATTATACCAATTATACCAAGGTTTCCTGGTGACTGTGCAGAGTGTTTTGTTTTTTTTTTTTTATATATAGCTTTTAAGGAAATGGCAGAAGAGCTGAGGAGTCAAACTTTTAATCAATTTCTTCCACTACACAAGTCACCATAGCTGTTCTTTTCATAGCTTTTAATAGCTGCTATTCATTTTGAATTGATGTATTCTTGAGCAGCTTCTATTGCAAACCAGTTTTTATTCTGGAAGCTACTTTTTTTGTTTCTTAATGTGTCTCCTTGCTGTAAAGAAACAACCACTGGGATAAATAGCTTCTGCCTATTATGGGGTTTTGCACTTTTGTTCTTGTTTTTTCCTTCTGTATAGATTTTTTTTTTCCCCTCTAATAGTAAGTTCTACATCTGAGAACAATATCCATTCCATTAGTCCCTTTTTGTTGACATAGTGAAGTTGGTAATGAAGTAGCCAAAGTAATCTCTCTTTGGTAGATACAGTTTAGAGGAGGAAGTGTTGGAAAAATTTCACTTAATGCCAGCTACAGTTTAACCTGGAATAAGAGTAGGAAAGATGATGGGAACCAGAGAAAGATCCCAGCCCCTTTCTGCCCTGTAGAGCCGAAAACAGATTATAAAAACCTGGACACAGGTATACACCTTCAACAGATGACTGAAATCAAGGGCAATCAGATGTTTTTGCTGAGGGTGCTAGCTTGCAAGTGTTTGTTGAGGGATGTGCTGCCAAATTATAGATGTGTGAAATAGCCTGAGCAGTGTTGGATTTATGCATGTTAAATGATTTTCTTTCTGAACTGAGGTCTCTTTGCTAAATATAACTACTCTTTGTTTATAAAATAGGTTCAAAGTGTCTAAGGTTTCTGAAACAAACCCTCAAGCACTTACCTTAAATTAAGAATAAATATGTTTGGGTTTTATGGAGGAAAGTAAGATTTCCCTCCTCAACAGGGCATGGGAAAAAATAGAATGAGAAAGATTGTGTTCTTTGCCATTCATGGATTTTGGTGGGAAGTAAATCACAGGCACTCAGAGTCAGTCAGACGAAAGGTCTGTGTTGGTTTCATGTGTGTTGGGGGGGGAATAGGGGGGGAGGGATGGGGGGCACTGATTTTACAGCAGGTTGGATTCATTTGAATACTGAACACAAATGTTCTATTTGACTTGATTCAGTTTATCTCTAGGCTGTGGAATATGGGTTGTGACATAACCTTTGCTAAGAGATAGGCAAGTCACATGTAGGAGCTTGATGAAAAAACTTAAAACACTGTTTAAGCAGTTTCTCATCTGCAAGTAATGAAGCAGAGAAACAACAAAGTGGTGTCTGGAACAAGTACAAAGACAATCAGGCTAAATGTAATTTGAATGGCCTTATTGAAAGAGTGAGCCAGAAAATGGATAGTTACTTCTTCAAAAGGGAAATGAGACTCAAGGAGTGATAGACACACAGACCTCATACTTCCTCCTAAAATGGAAAAAAATTGACCTTTGAATAAATACTTTGAAAGTTTTGTAGGACAAAGTCCTTGTTCAACATTCTTTTTTAAAATTTCAGAATCTGTAAATTATTGGGTTTGTAAATGTAAGATTTTTCATTAGTGGTGTATTGTTGAAAGTTTTCTTTAATTAAAATCCTGTTTCAGCAGAAACTAGTACCTATCATGATCTTCAAATACAGCTTCATTATAAACTGCAGGAGAGCTGACCTTGTTTCCTAGAATCCTCTATGAAAGTTTTATTATTAATAAAGCATAAGTATGCAGAATCTGAAAAGTGCAGTTAGCTAGCACAAAGTTATGTCTCTAAAACAGAAAAGAAATTGACTTATTTTTATACTATTACCAAAGCTTTCAATTACTAGTAGAAAAGTATCAAGTAAATATCAACCATACCATTATTTTCAGAAAGAAGAGATTCTAATGAAACTAAAATTGTCACATCTACATTAAAGCATGCCTACAGAGTTTTATAGTTGTCTTATAACTCTAGGTTTAGTACCATCAGTTGTTATTAATTGGTCTCATTCTCTCAGACACTGTGAATGAGTGCATAAAGCCTTCCAGCCAGCTCTGTGGTAGGGAGTCCAAATCTGAATGGTTAATTGAAAGCATTGCTAAGTTTTTTCGAAAGAATTACAACAAGAAAATTATGTAACTTTTTATCCAGAGCTAGTACTGGACTTAGTATTTTATTTTGGTATTTTGGACAGATGTCATCTACTAATTGACTGCAGATGTGAAAATCAGCACTCTTAATTAGACTCAAAGAGCAGAATGCTCTTATATAGTCCTGTTATGGAGTCCATAAAATACATTTTCCTGAAGATTTATGCTGTACCAAAAAAGTTTGGATGAGAAGATCTTGGGTGCTGCTGTATAGTGAAAATGAAATAATTTTGAGTGTTAATTACAGATAATAACAGTGCTATTGGTAACAGGCTGGGCACTAGTCAAGATACTGACCCTTGTAACATCCAGCATGACTGTGACTAATGTATGTGTTCAGTTGGTCCAAGCATGATTTGATTTTTGAAAATAAGATTATATGAGAAGGTATATTTTGAGATTAACAGCTCTAGTTAAGAACCTTCTCTAATCAATTTTATTTTTAAATGAGATACATAGTCATATAAAATGATCATTACCACTTTTCTGTTCTGAATATTTAATCAAGTACAAAACAATTCTATATAGGAAAGTTGATTATGTTAAGCCTTTCAGTTACACAAAAGGGAATGAATGTGCTTTGACAGTATGTGGCTCAGAAACTAACCTCGATCAGGCATCTTAACTTCATCATTGTGTTTAATGGCTATAAGTGGATCTCTCTCTTTTTTTTTTAAATAGGTTTATGTTTTATATAAATCCAGTTAAAATAAGTTAGAGAAATTGCTTATGAAGAATTTTTTCCTAGTTTTAAATTTGCTGCAAGAAAAGGTGGTCTTTTTTGAAGCTAAAGAGTTTAGATCACTGTAGAGACTGTTCTATGACCTTAATCATTTAATTTTACTGTTTCTGAGTTGCTCTTTGTGGCTGTGGGAGACTAACTTTGCAGTGTATTCAAGGTACAAAGTTGTAGAAAAGAATAATGATATAGCATGTTAATAAATCTCTGTTTGTTCTCTTGATTGCCTATTCAATATCTTCTGCTGAGTTTTCAGACAATCACTGAACTTGACAAATGAAGAGAGGAGTTCTTATGGAGATCAGATAGGTTATCCAGCATTGAAAAGTGATTTACTAAGACCAAAAATCATGTAAGAGGATAATACAGTGTGCCATCAGATGCACTCGTCTCTATCTCATTCTTCTTGATTTAGGCTGATTCATCTAAAAACAGGTGGATTTATTTGCTCTTACCCCGGCTAGTCTCTTGCTGAAGTCAGTGGAGTAAGTGGTCAGTCGATGTAAATCACTGCCATTATTGTTTATATTCATTGAAATCATCCAGGATTCATGTCGGTAATTTTGCCTGGTCTACTGCTAGATTTTTTTCAGTCCCAATTCAGGCAAAGTTGTATTATGGCTTACATACTTTTGTCTTTTGGAATGTTGTTTGTACGATAATATTTCTATTACCAAGATTTTTGTTGTTCATTCATATCAGTTAATTACACTGTTTAAGGTAACTTGCTTCGTGAATGGGCTTTGTATGTGTGTATATACATCTGTGCATTTCTATATAGTATGTAAGAAACTGTACAATCATCTCCTGTTTGAGTCCTGCTATTCCAGCTTTCCTACTGTACATTCTTTGAAGATTTAAATTTGTCATTCCTCAAATACAAATAACTTTTTGAGTTTTGAATTATTAAATAAACAATATTTGTAATAATTTCTGAACATTTCTAAGCATTAAGTAATAAATTCTTACAGCTCTATATAGAGAAAGGTATTTTTTCAGTAAGTTTTTGTATTTTACAGAGATGTTCAGGGTGTGTAGAAATTCACAGACAAAATTGGACACCTTGACTTCTGATTTCTTACTACTTAAGAGACAGACATAGTTCTTAGGCACTTGCTGTCAAAATACAGGGATGTTATCTCTGGACATAAACCTGAAAGTTTCTCCCTGTATCTTTTCCTCGAATAAAGATGAAAGCATAGAAATATGATAATATAGTATAAAGAAAGATTCTTATGCTAAAAATGCACATTAAACTGTAACCATGTCAGGCATTGCAAAGTATTTCTTACAAGGCTTTTCAAAACTATTTGCAAGATTTATTAATTTGGAGGTACATTACTGAATAGAATTATTCATATTTTGTCTGCAATTATTAATGGTTGACTGTTGAACCTTTACAGTGGACTAAATAGGAAAGGCATTTTGGTTAGGCCCTTTCCTTCTGATAGAGGCTTAACAAAAGTTTTCAGTGAAGCATAAATATTTTTTAAAAGCCCACAAAACCCCATCCGTAAGCATATGTCTGCATATGGTTTGTATTTCTAAGGATAAACTATATTACCATGATAAGGAGCTTTCCTGACAGAATTCCAGGCATTAATGTGCATAGTTTTAATTTGCCTCATAAAGTGAAGAGCTAGGGAGAGCTTTGGGGGGAATGCAATAAAAGAGTTCTAAGCTTTCAATGGTGCAGTTCAAATGGTGCAACTAAATGTTAACTAGCATTCGTGATAGTTGCGTATAGTCCCATACAAGTTAGAACACCTCTGAAGTGGTGAAAAGGAATATGGTTTAAATCATAGCTAACTTTTTTCCATCTGAATCTCTATATTGAGTATGTATTCTTGCGCTAAATTTCTTTTAAGAATTCTAATATTGCCTTCGGTCACAATTCTAAAAGAAATTGTTTGAATGCACATTCTCAAATGAAGTTTCTCATAATCAACCTGCCAGTATTCATTCTTTAGTTATGCAGAATATTTTTTCCTAGATGTGACAGCAGTCACTTTACAGAACAAGAGTAAGCTTTTGCCATTACTGAAATTCATTAATATATTGTGATCTGTCTTCACTACCACCATGTGTAAGTACTGTCTGCTAAAGCAGTGCTAAGTAATTATCCATGGAGACAAGACCTGAGTAATGTAAAACAAGGTTAAAAACTTAGGCCAAGTCAAATGTGATGTATGAATCATGCCAGGAGCAGCAGTATAAGTGATCAGATAAAATGCATTTGGTAGACAGGATAAATGATGAATGGGCACAAATAAAATGAAGGCAACAGACAAAAAGTATAGATAGTTGCTCAACTGACCATTATGATGTTGAATAGGATTTTTCTGGCATACTGTGTTACATGTGCAAATAGATTGACATAGTTCATTAGTTTCATCCTCTACATGTGCATTTATAGCACCTTTTTTTTCTGCATTTTGCTTTCAAGGGATTGAACTTAAGTATAAAAGTCAGTGTACAACAGGAAGAACCAAGGTAGTTTTCATCTCTCCTTTATAAGTCTTTCAAAATGATATGTTTGGTGTATTTTTCCTTGTGTATTGGTTCAGTTCTAGTTCAAGTATGATTTGCTAAAACAAATTTAATCTTTTTTTGCTTTATATATCTGCTGAGGCCAGTCAGCAAAATGTGTAAATTTTTAAAATTTGGTATCCTAAGTCTCTGCTTTACCTTATGGGTTTAATAGAAAAATGTTAGTTATTATTTAGACAATGTTAGGTTATGGTGTGTGAGAGAAGGATTATGGTTTATCTAATTCACATAGTTGGTAGGAAATTCTGCTATCCTGTTTCCTTAGAATTTATAAGGACTTTGAATGGAGGGAGTGGGGCACTGGGAGACATCTCAGTGAGGTCATGAATAGGAGATGGTGGAGCTTAAATTCTCTGCCTCTCTTTTCCTGTTGAGTGATCTCTGATTCATCTTGGTTTTAGAGCTAGGTTTCACAGCCTCTTTGTCTTGGAGGTTGCAGGAGAGGTATACCTAGTCTTTTTATACTGTAGAAGTTAACATTTTGCTAGGACTTGCTGAAGCAGGGATAACTGGATACCACATACAATCATATAGAAGAATGTGGTAGGTGGGGACATTTTTACAGACTACTATATTTTCTGTGCCCCAGAGGATTAAAGGATTGGATCCAAAGCAGGCAGGTGAAACACAATACGTATGTCCCAGCACTTGCAGTCATACCAAAGTCACAGATCAGTGAGGATTAATAGCTGTAACAGAAAAATGTAGTGGAGCATGATTTGCTCTCTGACAAGGAGGACAAAACTCTCCCTTTCTGTAGATCAGGGCTTCTCTGACATTAGACAATCCAAACCAAACACTGAAGAGACAGGCTTCTCATCTTTCAGAGAGTCATGCACAGTACATGCCAGCTGGGCATAGATATTGTGTGTAGAGGTATAGATTGTATACTAATGATGACAGTCCAAGGCTTATGGGGTATTCTCACTTAAGTTCCTGTATCATTATTTACTAGGTCATGGATAGTTTTAACTTCCTTGTAGTGTGAAATAGCACTCAAAGCTGAATGTTGTCGTATTTTCTGTATCTTTGCCTTCAAAAAAGGGATGCAAAAATTGCTGTCTCTAAAAGAAATATACTCCGTAGATGTGGCATACTCGGCAACTGGCAAACTGATACAGTTCAAACAACCTGCTGTATGTGACAAGACTGCAAACTCTGACTGACCCCACCCATCTGTGTGGCCATTCATCCCTAAGGCTCTCTTCTTAAGACACCGCTATTATCCATTAAAAATAGGGAGAACAGTCAGCTTGAAATCATCCATATGTGTCACTGAGTCTTCAGAAACAAAATTCCAAATGTTCTCGGAAGGGTAATGGCACAGGAGATTTTATCAAATACTATTCTAAAAGTTGTCACTGCAATTTGCACAGAGCCCCACAAGTATACTTTTAAATTCTTGGTTTGTCTAGATCTTGTTTCTGATACTTGAGTTGACTAAATGCTTAATGGGAAGAAAACATCTAATTAAAACAGATAATCTATATTTTTGGGTGCTTCCCTTGAACACTGAGACAATGGAGAGAGAATATATAAGGTGTTATCTATTGGTGTGTGCTGTTATTGTAGAGAATAAATTACACTGAAGACACTTGATATAAGAAAAGGTGTTTGATCATCATATGAGGGAATCTGTTTTTAAAGATCTTACCTATTCCTATCTGCATCTTGTACTAGATACAGAATTCCAGAAGTAGATGCAGACTAAGATTTCTTATATTTGATATGCTTTTATAAAAATATCATAGTTTTAATTGAAGTTCCCCTATTTCAATTGAAATTGCAATCTAACATGGGTTTGTTTATAGCATACAGAAGCCAGGTGTCCTTAAACAGAGCAAATCTATTTACTATCATAGATATTTCATTCATCAAAATAGTTGATTAGACTTAAAATGGTGCTAATTGTTCTTGTTTGCTGGAGAAAATATCACTGACAATGATAGGGGCAATGAATGGAATTAATTATCGGTATTGAAAGGCTGTTTATTCAATAAGTTTTAGGAGGTAAACTTAGGGAGGCTTCTGAGCAAAATCAAAGCTTTGTTGGTTTTGTTCTTTATGAAGGATTGACATGTCCAGTCATTTAAGATCAAATGCAACATTTTTAAGAATGGTAATTTAGCTCAGTTGCAGTGGATATTGTGCAGGAGAGTTGTGTATGAAATAAACCATTAGGACTTACAATGTACTTTGCTTCCATACCTTGACTAGTCTTTCTAGGTACAAGAGCTCTGTTTTCTAAAGAATATTTCAAACTGAATAGACTAACCCAGGTAAGCTGCTTGCTGAGTCAGAGTTTGATAGTGCACTGTAGAGAGATAGGGAAGTAGAGGGGTAGGGAATTAAAATGCTTTTTTATTGTGGTGTCACTGATGGGAATTACTGAAGGGATCAAAGTAGATGGTCTCAGCCAGCTCTTGACATTGTTTTTGTCTTCTGTGTTTCAGTGTCAATATTACCGAATTATTTGGGTGGACATAAACCTCAGTTTAGAGCATCACGGAAGCTTTTAAGCGGTTTCTTTCATAAGCAGTCCTCATGATACTGCTGAACTAACTTCCTTTTATCCCAATATATAGTTAGAAAAAGAATCAGCAATAAATCTTACGGAATAAGATTAAGTTTTCTTAAAATGGCAAGTAAGCTAGCTTAAATTTATTCTTTGGAGAAAAAGTTTGGGCAGTGGTAATTGCCGCAGTTAACCTCGCAAGATTCATTTTTAGCTTGCTTCTTGAAATCAAAAGTGCGGAGAAAAACCTGAGGTGCTAGTTGTACACTCAGCATGAATACTCTTAGAGCTATAATATGTCATATACATAACTAGTGTATATATACACTAATATGTTATGTATGATTATTTCATGGGGGATATAAAAAAGGTAATTTATCCATAGCCTATGATATCTATGGCTCACTTTTCTAAGTCCTTCATTTCTTTCTGTGCCTGTTTGACCTTTAGCCTTCATTTCTTTGTTGTATTTCAGGTTTCTGAAGCACAAATCTAATATCTGAGTTAGATCTGTTGTCCCCTAACAGAGTTCTGTTTTGAATATAGGCTATGTATACGACAAGAACAGTTATCAAGATTTGATAAATGGTTGCATCCTGGTACATTGAAGGATTTGACAAACAGTCTTTAAATGATCCTGAGAATAACCTTTCAGCTGGCATGATTGAATTGCTTTTTTTATACTACTACAATACCATCCTACCAGGATGATGCTGTGTATTATCTTGTGTTCTCTGTCTCTCTAGCTTCTGCTTGGTTTTGATCATTCTGTAATTTAGCAGTGCTTTAAGTTTCAGTTGCATATTTAAGTATGTAGCTGAGGTCATAAAAGTCTGTGGAACAAACTCTACTTTGAGAAGTACCCTCTCAGTTAATGGCAAGTGAATTAAGTTTAAATAAATGGTGCTGTTTCATTTCACTGGAGGTCTGAATGAATGGTCCTGTTTCTCTGCGGCTTTACATTAAGTAAGTGAAAGAAGTACTATTGCCAGCCCTGAATTAGTAATACAGTGCTGCAGAAGCTCTTTGCAAGCCTTAATGAAGCTCGGACATGTTAACGACAGTCAGCCAAAAACCCAAGACTGCATTTGCAGTACTTATGAAATACAAATTGTTAAAGAGGAAGATTTTGGTTTAGTTCATTAACAATCCTTTTGTTGAGGGGGACTGCATTGCAGTAGAGCCTTCTTGCTGGCAATGGAGGATACTTGCTACTTCCAACTATGCTCTGTGGACACGTTTTGTACAGTCCAGGGAGTGTTTAAAAACAAACTTTACCAGAATATGGCATTAATATGCTAAGACCCTGAGTTGCAGTGAACAATGTGTGATAAGTCAACAGTCTAGTCTTTGTAGTTAGACAAGGTGATAGGAAAGAGAATTTGAGCCAGATTTTCCTGTCGCTTACAGTAGTAAGTTTTACATGTGCCCTAAGCCAGCATACTTGTTACTATAGCCAAGTCTGAATTCTAAGAAGTTATAGTACTTGGGTGCCTAGTCTGCCCCTTTGTAAGGATTACTACTGTGATGATAAAGCCAGCTGAAAACATAACATGTGTATCTACTTTTCCATTTATCATATTAACTCCCACTGTAATAGAAAGCACATACCTCTGTAGAATATGAAAAGCATAATTGGGTAATGTAACAATAAAGAGTTAGAATCAGTAATACCTTCTATGATGACAGATATTAATTCTGCAAATGTGAGGCAGCCTTCAGAACTGAACTTGTCCTCTATTTGACAAGATGTAAAATTTTTGCTGCTACACAAAGCAATGTTACAGAAAAATGTGATTTGATGTCTAAACTTCATAGCAAAAATAAGAAAAGATGAGTAGTGGAGAAGAGTGGAAATGGGTGCAAAAGATTGAGGTTGAGGAAAAAAGGTGCATTAAATGACTGAAGAAAACAGCATTTGGAATAATAGTGCAAATTAAATGAGCGAGGAAGAGGGTTTGGTCAGTAATTACATGTGATTAAGGCTGAGCTGGGCAGCTGTACTTTCTCAGCATACAGATATATACCAATACAGGAGAACAGCTGTAGTATTTTCTGTTTACAAAGCACTAAACGTTGAATCAATATACATACCTTCTAGGCAAATGTTCTAAAATGGCAGCAGTGCAATCAAACAACATCACGATGTGCTCTGATAAGGATCATTGAGATATTAATCCCATGCATGAATTGTAGTAATAAAATAACTTGTCTGAACTTCAGATTGTTAATTAAAAGAAAAACATAGAGAACTTCAAGGTTGTATAAATTGTTCTGGGTTTCCAATGAAAAGAAGCAAAATCCCCCCCTTTCCCCCTAATTGCCAAATAACACCTAGGTTTTTCATAAGTAAAAGAAAGGGGGAAAAGTATTCCACTTTTGTAATGGCTTTAGTTACAAGCATTTCAACATGATAAATTTAAGTATTTCTTTCTGATCCTTTTCATTCCAAAATTTATGGATTTGGATGCAAACACTGGTTATCGTCATTGTTTTACTTATTTAGAAATACTACTGCATTTAGCTTTCAAATTTTGGTGATTATGTGCAATGCAGGGTTAATCTTCAGAAATTTGTTTTAACTGTGAAAAGTTTGAAGATGTTTGAGTGGGAATTGGAATCTACCTCAAGTCACAAGAGAATAGATGCTATTAAAGCTGTCTCATAGGTCTGGGGTGTTTTTTTTGTTGATAACTTCCAAATTAAACTTAATTAGTTTTAATATAATACAGATTTAAAAGATAAGTATAATACAGTAAATAAAATCTTAAAATCCTCGTAGTTGAGAAGGGGATGTACCCTGGACTCAGCTCCATGTGGACTGCTTTACATTCTGAAATCTATGATTAATAGCAATGTTCACGTATTTGTATAGTGGGTTTGGTGGAATTGATATAAATTGGTTTGTGTCTTTTGTTTTTACATCCAGATATTTTAGTCTCCCTGAACACACTCTTGCAGTTTATATAGTGATTAATCTGAGATGATGTAGCTTTATGAAAGAGAAATTGGAATTATCAGCCATCTATAGGTATAAAAATAGATACACAGAAGCCCGGAGATCCTGTGGTTCCATTGTCATGAGGTTATATCTATTGTAAATCAGGCTTTATCTGTAGCCGCTTGAAGCTATTCAAGTCCTTATTTCTTGAAATGTTTTAACTGCATACAAAGCAACCACCTGCTGAACACTCTCAATTAATAAAACAGCCATTATTATTGCTTCCTCTCTTTTCTGTTCAGAAGCAGAACCCAGACGGTTTTTTTCACACAAACTTTTTAAAAATAGCCATACATAACTCATTCTTCACAAATATAGTTTGTATTAAACCACAAATGCAAGCTTTTAAACTTCAGAGAGTAAATAAACATTTTAGTGAAGCAAATTTAGCATAGTTTAAAATTTGTTAATCAACAAAACAAATTCCTAAAGATTTCATAATATTTTACAAATGAATAGTAGAAAACCAGCATCTTAATTATCATTACTTGCCTATTTTCTTCCAGACCTTACCTGAAAACACAAATTATCTGTTCGAAATTGCCCACAAAAAAGTCTGGACATTGGGAGGCATTACCTTTTTCAGGAGGAATTCTACAGAAGTGAAATCACACAAGTTGTGAACCCCTGTTGGAATAGTAAAATGCCCTGCATTATTTCTTCAGCCAGTAGTGTACTAGATGCAGAATTTAATTACATCTCTGACAGCCATGGTCACTTCATTTAAAATACCAACCTCCCAAAAGGTTTCTGGAAATCATAGTTCTTCGGGCTTGTGTATTTCTTTTTTTAATTCAGTCAGAGTGGAGGGGGTACTCTATACTTTTATTTTTATCTTAGTAATATTCAGTGAATATGTCTGTGAATTTGAGCTATGTTTTAAATAAAAAGTAATGTAAATAATAGCATTTGCCTTTTGAAAGTCATGATTTCAGCATCTGTAGGACTGACAGAATTACCCTTTCATTGCTCTGACAAAGGGCATAAATGAAAACTGAATAAGTTGATAGATAAATGGAGGACTAAGAGAAAAACCTCATGTGCAGTATGAGAAATGACCAGTCAAAAAAAAAAATCATAAAAAGATCTGTACCCTTTAGTACTGATGTATGTGCTTAGTATGTGTTTTACAAATATATAACATAGGGTACATTACACTCACACAGGCAAGAAATTAAGACACATGATCATTTATACACTGAAAATGCATTTAAAAAAAAATGCAGTGGTAACTTTATTTCTTTATAACTCAAGTAAAAAAAAAAAATCTGTATTTGGGGGGGGGAGTGGGGGGGAGGATGATAAAACTTGCTAAAACAGTATAAAAATAGCAAAACAGGGTGCAGAATAAGGAAGTTAATTCATGCAGGCTGTTGCATTTTTCTAGTTAGAATTTTTCCCCCCCCAAACTTACCTGCCTTCTATTGCAGTCTATCCAGAAATTTGTATTTTTGTCTTTTAAATTTATTTTAACCTTCCTATTATCTAATCTGTCCCTGTAACATTTTTTGAGAAATTGCTAAACCCTGTGAAACACAGACTAGTCTCCCAGATCAGGGGGTTTTTTTGTCAGCTGTCTTTATTATACAATCCCATTAGAACCTTGCTAGCAACAGGGGAAAAAATAATGCCATCAGCACTCTCGTAATGCTATGCTCTTCAAAAGTTACTGGCATTAGTAAACTCATCTTACTGCCAAAAGCTTTTAAAATAGTTTACAAGCTAATTTCATTGACTTCTAGAACTATTCATGCTAGGCAATTCATTTTACATTATGCACAGAGAAACAAATTCTACCTTACATTTAAGTTGACTTCACTGCTGAGATACCATCCTGAACTATATCTATTTTTGTGTCCCTTAAGGATCTCCTTAACATAGTAGAGCAGTCGCTATCAAATATTCATAACCTGTAGTAAACTGAAGTAATATCTTATTCACTGCAGTCTGACACAGATGTGTGTTTCACAACTGGCATTACTTGCACAGATACACAAATTCAGTTTTTACCAGTTGAAGCTCTGCTTCGTAATATTTCAGGTATTGCTATTGTTTTCCAAGTTTTTGACATGCAAAGATTCTCCTTTATAGGCATGAGCATCTTCTCAAACATCAGAATATGATTACATATATTCCTATATGACATACTTGAGAACTCATGGCAGTCTGGCGAAGTCCCCACAGATTGGAAAAAGGGGAAACATAACTCCCATTTTTAAAAAGGGAAACAAAACTCAGGGAAATACAGACCAGTCAGCCTCACCTCTGTGTCAGGTAAAATCATGGAGCAGATCCTCCTGGTATCAGTACTAAGGCATGTGAAATATAGTGAGGTGAACAGTGACAGCCAATAGGGCTTCTCTGAGGACAAATCATGCCTGACTAATTTGGTGGCCTTTTAAGACAGAGTTACAACTCTGCTTGACATGGGAAGAGCAACTGATCTAATCTGCCTGGATGTGTGCAAAGCATTTGACACTGTCCCACATGACATCCTTGTCTCTAAGATGGAGAGGCATGGCCTTGATGGATAGACCACCCAGGGATAAGGAACTGGCTAGGTTGTACTCAGAGTTGTGATCAATGGCTTGATGTCCAGGTGGAGACCAGTAACAAGTGGAGTTCCTCAGGGTTCTGTTCTGGATCCAGTGTTGTTCAACACCTTTCTCAGCAACAGGGATAATGGCATCAAGTGCGCCCTCAGCAAGTTTGCTGACGGCACCAAGTTGTGTGGTGCGGTGGACTCGAGGGAAGGTATGACATCCAGAGGGACCTTGACGGGCTTGAGAAATGGGCCAATGCAAACTGCATGAGGTTCAACAAGTCAAAGTGCAAGGTTCTTCTGGGCTGGGCCAATCCCAGGCACAATTACAGACTGGGTACAGAGTGGGTTGAGAGTAACCATGAAGAGAAGGACATGTGGGTGCTGATTGATGGGAAGCTCAACATGAGCTGGCAGTGTGCTTATGCAGCTCAGAAGGGCAACTATATCCTAGGATGCATCAAGAGTGTGGCCAGCAGATAGAGAGGATTCTCCCCCTTTACTGTGCTCATATGAGACCCCCACCTTGAATACTGTGTCCAGTTCTGGTGTCCTGACCATTGTTGGAACAAGTCCAGAGGAGGGCCACAAAGATGATCCAGGGGCTGGAGCACCTCTGCTACGAGGACAGGCTGATGGAGATGGGATTGTTCAGTCTAGAGAAGAGACTCCGGGGGGGACCTTATAACTGCCTCCCAATACCTGAAGGGATTCTACAGGAAGGCTGGAGAGGGACTCTTTGCAGGGGGAAATGGTTTTAAAGTGAGGGAAAATAGGTTTAGATTGGATCTTAGGAAAATAGTTCTTCAGTATGAAGGTGGTGAGACTCTGGAATAGATTGCCCAGAGTGGTTGTGGCTGCCCTCTCCCTGAAGAGGTGTTCAAGACCAGGTTGGATGAGGCCTGAAGCAACCTGGTCTAGTTGAGAGGCATCCCGCCCATGTCAGGGATGTTGAATTAGATGAACTCTAAGGTCCGTTCTAGCCTAAGCTGTTCTATGATTCTGTATATTTTCTGCATTTTCTTTTTTTTTTTATTTCTTTTAGAAGAGCTATGTAGAAATGCAATGTCATTAATTGCTACTATAACTCAGCCTTATTCATCACTGTATGGAAACCTATGACCATCTGAGAGGCCCAGAAACACGCAA
>JANIJG010019621.1:125218-142001 GCA_024611175.1 Megaceryle torquata
TTTTTTTTTTTGTCCCCCCCCCCCCCCCCCCCCGCAGCTAAAATGGTAAAGAATTTCTTTTAGTTCTAGGTGCATGAAGGGCCCCAACAATGTGACCCTTGATCACATGTGACTACAGACCATGGACCTAGTTATTTGATCTGCCATGGAAGGAATGGTTACCTCTATCTACCTGCACCTGTGATACTGCCTTTTATTCCAGATTCTCTGGACTGAATCTGTGTATGCAGTGCTGTTGGCTACACCAAATTGAACGCTCTTTGGATAATAATATAAAACCTGTTGTTTGCCATGAAGGTCTTGAGAATGAGTTTAGAAAGTTATGGATTGCAGTAGGAGGTGGGGAAGAGAAAATCCCATTGATCTGGGACCTAAGAGCTATTATGTGCTTTGAGACCTCAGTCTTGGAATAGCGTATCTGCACTTGAAGGTCGCCTTTCCAAAGGCCTTGTCACTGCTGAAAGGAAGAATCTTTTAGTTAGACTAGGCTGCCCTGACAGGACTATGGAATTATCACATTTTAAAAGGTTAAAATGAGTAACAACTGCATTCAGTGTTAGAGGGGTGTTCCTCACAGAAGGCTTTGCAACTCCCCATCTACACCAGGGGAGAATTTCTAGCAAGAGATCGGCAGGGTACTTGAAGAACTATAGGCATTGTCACAGAGAGAGCAAGACCTACTCACATATTATTGGATATTGCCTGGTGATTGAAGATGCTAGGATAAAAAGACACAATCAGCTATGTGAACTGTTGGCTGAGGAAGCTTGCAAGGACCGGTTAATGAACAGTGATTCCTACAGTCCTGAAGGACCATCAAAATGAGATACACAAACCCAACATAATATTTAGGAAGGGAGGTCAGGCCTCAGGGTCCTCTTGTAGACATCAAAAACTTCATCACTTGCCGCTAAGGAGCAGGTCTGACGGGTGACAAATATCAACAACTTAGTGGTATGATGACAACTACATGTTCCTATCTGAACTGGGACTATCAAGGTGCCCAGGTGAGGGGTGGGTTTCTAGGTGCATATGGGGAGGTTCTAGGTATGTGGGATTCTAGAAATTATGGGTACTAGTTATGTTAAGTAACTTAATGTGTTAGTTTCCTGGTTCCTCAATTTACCTTTGCAATACTACAGATTCTGAATTTGGCTATTAGATGGTATTTCAGTTAATTTTTGTTAATCATTAGTGTTAATGTAAATAACACAGTTGCAGAATCTCCCACTGTTTCCCAAAAACTTCCAGCGAGTTCACAAGAAATATTCACTGCAGCGTGCTGGATCCACAGCTGTATGCAGATATTCATCTTGGCACAATGTAGCTTAGGTAATTATGAAAACATTGCCAAACATCTTTCACAGAAATAAGTCTTAAGGCCCTCATTGATACTGAGAGTCCAGATTTATCTTCAGGGACTATCTTAAAAGTAGAATAGTAAAAATGAGATCCTAATATCCCTTATGTAAGAATATGCCTTATACAAGGAAGCATTGGTTTTCACTGCTGTGTTTCTTGTGCACTTAAAGCAACCATAAATTGTACAAGGTGTTTCTTCAGCACATCTTCAGTCTAGCTGTAAAAATATTTATGGAATTACTTTTTTAAATAGGTTAATCTTGCAAGTAAGTTAAATAGATCATAGAATGGCTTAGGCTGGAAGGGACCTTAGAGATGCCCCTTCATATGATGACTGAAGAAAGCACTGAAGATATTATCATGCATGTTTTGCTCTGGAGGATTAATACCAGAAACTAACAAGTAAGCTAAATAGACTAGGACAATAGTCATAATCTTAACTTTAAACCAGGGCAGCTGCTAGAAGTATCTCAGTTAAAGTTATGTATAGGAAAAATGTGCTCAACTGTTACAAGAATGATACAGATTAAGTTATTTTTGAAAATAAACAGGAAGTTACAGGATTGGACATTGTCTAAGCTATGGAGTTTTTAATTTCATTTTGAGAGACGCGGGAAAGATGGATAGATCTGATGTAATTTTAAATCACTAGAAATTACTTCAAAATGTGTGACCAGCTGAACAAATAACTGTTCTATTTTAAAAACTGATCCAGATTCTGATTTTGGTTAATGTGATGCAAACTCATAGCAACTGTAGTGAGTATGATAGAATTGCTCTGGATTTAAAACTGAAAGCAGTGATCTGGCCTGCTGTGTATTTGTGGGGTGTGTTTTTAAAGGCAAATATGATTTTGAAAACTTCAGGAAAAAATACTTGATTATCAGTTGGATGTTATACACATAAAAATACTCAACTCCATAGCTAATAGTTTTATTATAATTAAGTTTGAATAAGCAGTTCTTAGTTTATACAGGGAAAAATATTTCTGGAATCCGTGGAGCAGAAGGTGAATCCAACCAACCTATCAACAAGCAAAGAAAATGTGGTTTCATCCATAATTCGTAAGAACACAATCTTATTCTGTTTATATGGCTAATAAATGTAGTCAGGAAGTCTTTTAAAAATTGACAGTACTGCAGATACTACTGTTCTTAGGCTTCCAGTTTCCTAAATTTGAATTTACATTGTCAAGATTGAATAAATCTTTTCTTCTTTGAGCGTAACTAATATTTGCTAGACATTATCTGAGTCATCATTATATTCCTGCAGTTTTATGTTGAGACTCACTTGAACTCTAGAATGTGCTAGCATAGAACTTGAAAAAGAATGTTGAGTAAAGACCATATATTGTATAAAAAGCTGTTTTGAAACTTGTCACAATGTATTAGATATTATAGCATGCATAACTCTGAAATTTCTGATGTTGTAGTTTATCTCAAATCATATGCACTGAGGTTTCTTTATAATTTTCAGGCTTTTTACATTAAGAGATGGTTTGTTAAATGAGAGCAATGTTGCACCTCAGGCCAGAACCTCACTCACCTCAGTTTTGTTGAAGAACTTTACATATGTGAATAATGGGATAACTAGCAGCAAGAGATTTTTTTTTTTTAAGCAATTTATATCTGTTCTTATAGTACTTAAGTCTCTCTCTAACCTATTTACACTGTGCAGTATGCTGTATCTGTTCAAAAACCTGGAGTTGCATTCTAACTTGTGGAAACTGTTCAGTTACCTCCTTGGAGTTACACAGGAGATGAGCAGTAATAGTGAAAATTTAATGTAGGAGGAAAGGTTTCATGTATAAATTATAACAAGCGCTGTAGTATCCAGAAAAACTAGGTGCTTTCCAATTAACTGATACTTTTAAGCTGTGCCTGTCTTAAAATCAAATTGATAGTGTGAAAACTAAATATAGTTGATGTCAGAACATTTTAATCCTAGATATATAAACAGCATAATAAATAACTTCCCCACTCTGTGAGGAAGAGGAGGAAGTTTGGAAGGAAAGCCAAGTGGGTCAGCACGTGGTTCTAGCTATGCTGCACAGAGTGTGCTGCAGGCCTGTGGGGTTCTCTCTGTTTATACTCAGGTGTTTGACCTCTCATAGGGTCTCTTCTGAGTCTCTCCCAGAGTTACTCCTGACCACATCAGTTATAGGATTAGGTAGAAAATAATAAATGCTGACTTGCCCATTACTCCTTAAATGTGACTCTACATCTTTGGATTGCCACTTTAAAATGGCACAGAATTAATATTTCTGAATAAATAGTGGAGCCATTTCTGCAATGCAGTTTTCTGGTTTATGTTGGATTATCAGGTACCTACCTGAAAAATAGGTCTCTTATTTCTATCACAAATCAATATCTGTGTAAATATATAGAGGACAATCCTCTGCCCTGTTTGAAAGTGTAACTGAACAAAGGTCAGGTAATCGCAGCTGGCATAGTTCTGTTGTAGGTTCTGTCCACTCCTCAGCAAGACCATGTTATTTCACATCATATAGTCCTTTTCATAAACTGTAAAACAGTTAAAAATTTATTTTATTCCTGCCAGCTGATATGTTTCAAGACTTTTAGTATTAGAATCTATATCCTCATTTCAGCCTCAATTTAATTCTATATGATTTACACAATGTTGTCTTGATTTGATGTATTTTATCTTCTATAGTTCCCTCTCTGCTCCACAGATTTTCTTCCATGTATTTTTATATTGTCACTTCAGTTCCCTAGACCAAGTATCATCTTTTTACTTTTTCACTTCAGATAATTTCTCTTTATGCTGATTACCATTGTTGTTCTCTGCAGCTTATATATCTTTTTGGAGAAGCATGCATAATTCATGTTGCTGAAATACTTTTAAATACCCTGACATTGTTTTTTCAAATGATTACTTTTAAATAGTTATGAAAAAGTATGCTTGAGAGAGGGATGTTTGCTAACAAAAAGTAGAAATATATTATCATGGGTCAGGGAAGACTTTCTTTCTTGAGGAAGAATATCCTAATTACAAGTGATCTTGATGTATTCACTGGTACATTACTGTATAGTTCTTAAAGCCAGAAGACAGGATTAGCATGGTCATCTTAGTCTGATCACTTTTAGAAGCTCATTAGGGTATTTCAACATCAGGTCCAGGTCTCATATTTGAGATCCAGCATACAATTTCCTAAAACATCCTCATAATTTTATTACTTTAAAATCAGATTTATTTGCTATATTTGTTGCCATAATTCTGGTAATAATATCTCACGATGTTTGTTAAACATATATTGCATATGTAAAGTAGATGTAACTACACAACAAAATAGAAATTGTCCTGTATTTTGAAAGCATGATTCCCTCGAGAGTACACAGCTTTACTTGAAGGTGAAAGATGTGCTCTGGTCTGAAGACTCCCTGTAATAAGTCACATACAGAGCTGCTTAGTAGGACTTCCACAATATCTTCATTTTAGGCTTGCATGGAGGAGAATAAGGAGCAAGTAGCAGTGGATACAGGCATTTCTTCATGAATGAAATTAGTATGAGTCATTGCACAGAACATACAGAAAGGCAGGATCAATTCTACAGTAACTTAGTTGGGAAGTTCTAATCATTGCTTGGTTTAGAAGTTTGTTGTTGGAGTAGCAGTTGCAAAATACCTATATTAGTGCAATACAGCATATAAGAATAAACCCATTCCTCTAACACTGAAAGAAATAGGGATTACTTGGATGAATGAAGATGTGAAGCTGTGAATATATCTAGCTGTTAACAAAATACAGTTTGAATGTGATATGTGCAGTGTGAGAATTTATCTTGCTTATAACTGCAACAGCACCCACAATATCAGAAATTATTCTGGACTAATCTGTAGTATGTAGTCATTCTCTGTCCCCAGGTCGATGGGAGGCTTTGTCTATGAAAAAATCCTACAGCATTGTGTTATATGTCATAATGCTGTTTTTTTTCAGTATGCTTTGTGTAAAACATATATGGAAAGAACTCTCTTGCTTTGAGATTTCACTTCAGAGAGATAGTCAGAAGTGCATTTTGTATTTCAGTTGCTGTCAGGTCACTTTGATAGATGGGGCACTGTCTCTGGGATTACATCCTCGCATTACTGTACTTAGAAGAATGATGGAAGCTGTACCCAACAAGTTACTGGTGTGCATCGTACTGAGAAATCCTAAGTCATCATCTTGGCACAAAGGATCGGTGTTTGGAATCAAAATTAGCCCTTACATCTAATTCAGCTGAAGATTCTTTAGGAGTGTTTGCTCTGCTGAAATGAAGACATTACTTCTGCTTTTTTTGTGTGTTGTTTTGTGGGTTTTGATATTTGTTAGGTTGGGTAGTTTGGGTTGTTTTGGTCTTGTGGGTTTTGGTGTTTTTTGTATTTGTTGTTTTGCTTTAGTATTTGTTTTTAAAAGGTATAAAACAATAGTTCCTGGGGGGTTTTTTTTTCCTCATTTTTCCCCAACTTCCCCCTAAATCTGCTTTATAAGAAGCTCATTTACAGACATGAGGAAGGTGCAATGTACATAAAACATTTAAAAGTAAAGCAAATATTTAGTTATGCTTCATTAAGATTTGCATCTAAGTCTGCCTAGAAGTTTACTCGTTGAATTTAGATTTAAATGTTTTATAAATTAAGTAAATCATCCCCTCCCCAAATATTAATTTTTTTAATAATTTCATTTTTGAGCTCAACTAAGCAAAACCAGGAAACAAATTATTATGTGTCTTAAATATTTGTGGAAAGTTTTTCTTACTAGAAACTTCTTTCCAACAAAACTTCTCATTACATTTCTATTATTACTTAACATTATTTCTTCCTATTTCAGATAGTACTATGTTTAGTGCTGTATTATTGTAGAATCTTCTTATTTAGGTTTCCTTACACTTAAGAGTATACTTTTGCCAAATACTATTTACAGAAAAATTACAGATCCACTGTAGTGTTTTGAAATGAAAACATTTGGCAATTAATCACTCTGTAATGGTTTAACATCTCTTCCCCCATTTAATTATTTTTAAGGCACTGTTAAATCAATTAGTGAATGTAGTGATTGGTGTGCAGGAGGAATGGCAGTATTTAAAAGAAAAAAAAAAAAGTCGGTTTAAATTAAACCTTTTTATTAAATAAAAAGTTGGATGGGGGAAAGCATAAATTAACTTTTCATATTCTGCCATATTTGTAAGGAGAAAAGATTAACAGAACAAGTATTTTTCATGTCCAGTATATATGTTACTGCATTGCTGTTTATGAAGCTTCAAATTTATCTCTTTATTAATGATCATATAGAAAAAAATTCAGGTAAATAAACAAGTGAAATATCACTGTTATGAATCATGAAATTTCAATAAGGACATAATATTACAAAAGCTTCTGCATTTATAGTGTTTGTTAAATGTCAGATGTAGGAAATTTATGTTTACAAACAGAAGGATTTAATTATGCTGTGGGGAAAAAAAATTCAATTGGAAAATTGTACTTTTAGAAAATGCAATTACTAAATATCCAAGTAGTAGGATTTAAGTACCAGAAAGTAATTATTGCTCATTGAAATAAAATAATAAACAGAACTATTCACAGAATCGCAGAACGGCAGGGGTTGGAAGGGACCTCTGGGGATCATTTGGTCAAAACCCTATACTAAAGCAGGTTTCCCTTGATAAGGTTGCACAGGAATGTGTCCAGGTGGGTTTTGAATGTCTTAAGGAGACTCCACAATCTCCCTGGGCAGCCTATTCCAGGGCTCAGTCACCCTTAAATAAGGGTTTTTTTATGTTTAGATTGAATTTCCTGTCTTCTAGTTTTCTTATAATATTCTAGTAAATATAATCATTATGTTTGTAGTCATGTAAAAGGTTGAGCTTTTGTGGCCATTCTCTCAGCTCCTGCTCAGACTTTGGCTGACCTGTCTCATGCTGAGGCTGGCTGAGTGCTGGGTGCAGCAGCATTAGGGCACAGGAGAGTAGCATGTAGGCAGGACAGGTGGCCAGAAGGAGCAGGAAGGTCTATTTGTTGTGCAGCCATTATCACCTGCAGACTATTGTCTTGAGCAGACATCATCTATTGTCTGGCAGTTTCTTCAGAATCTGTGAGTTTATGGAAATGGAAAAGGCCATACCTTCCAAGCTGGAAGGTATAAAACATCAGCTTACCCAAACAGCTTTGGAAGCTGATCCCAACAGCAGTCAAACTGATAAGGCTTTCATGCTGCCTTGTGTGATGCACAAACTATGAGGGAGAAGGAAGGATGGGTACATGTGAATTCTTCACATGATCATTAGTCTGCATAAAAGGGGATTAAGCCCCTGCTTGTTGCATCTTATACACTTATTTCTTAATGAGCTCATGAAACAAAGTTTAAGTCTCAGAGCACATTGTCCTGTAAATTTGAGAGATCCAAATGGACTGTGACAGCTTTCCTTGAAAAATAAAATGTGTATTTTTTGGTGGGTTGTCCTTCTCAAATTAAATGTAAATGTAAGGAGAAACTTTTTCATGGTGAGGGTGACAGAGCACTGGAACAGGCTGCCCAGGGAGGTTGTGGAGTCTCCTTCTCTGGAGACATTCAAAACCCACCTGGGAATGTTCTTGTGTGACCTGATCTAGGTGATGCTGCTCTGGCAAGGGGTTTGGACTAGATGATCTTTCAAGGTCACTTCCAACCCCAAACATTCTGTGATTTTGCTTTACCTATTAAACTGTCTTTATGTCAACTCAGGTGTTTGCTTACTCTCCTGATTCTCTTCCCCATCCCACCTGGAAGAGTGAAAGAGCAGCTGTGTGGTACTTAATTGCTGGCTAGGATTAAACCCTGACAGTTCTTTTTGGTAACAAATAAATGCAGATAGACTATTTCCTGTGTTACCATTTGAAAATAAAACTGGTCTGAAGGAACAACTTATGTAAAAGATAATGCAGAAAAAGAATAGATAGCAGAGGTTAAATTCATGATGTTTACTTGTTAAAAATCAGGCAAAGCATGCAGTTATAGGTTTGAACTTATTGTTTATCAAACATTCCCATATATATGTGACAAGAAAGGCACTGCAATTTGGTTTCCATCAAGAAGTATGAAGGGAGGAAAACAACCCTCCCCTTGCTATGCTAAGAATTATCCAGGTGTTGTTTGAGGATTATAGTTGTGTGCAGCACTGCTCAGTTCTTCTTCCCCAAACTTTGTATGCATGGAGTGATTTGGAAGGAGTAGAGTTCAGACTTTGTGCATCTACATTTCATAGATTAAGTAAATCAAACTGGACTGTGCTCTGATCTGCTGTGGGGATAGAGCAGTATCTTGCCTCCGTGAAAGGGAAGGAAGTTGAGAAGGAATCATGCAGCACAGGGGTGCTGCTTAACTCTTCTGCCAGCACAGCTTACACAACCCCCTTTCCTAAGGTTATGCTTAAAGCTGCGTGTTACTGTGGGAGAGACTTGTTTGTAGGCAATGAAATAAAATGGAGTGGAAGGAGAGGTGGTTTTGTTTGGGGGTTGGGTGGGTTTGGGGTGTGTTTTTCTTTTTTTGTTTTGGGGGGGGGGGTTGTTTGTTGGTTAGTTTCTGTTTTGTTTTTGTTTTGAGAAACACTTTGTCACCAGTTTGGGAACTCTAGGGGAGAGGAATGAATAATATCTCAGTTTTTGTAGGAACACAACTGTGATTGAAAGTCTGGCATCGTTAACACATGGGAGAACATATGCCTGATTGCCTGGAAGAATTACTTAATTATTTTGGTCAAGTTTCTTTCTTGCTCAGTTGAGATGGCAATAATAATAATGCTTTTTTTCTACCCATTTTACATACCTCAAACAAGGTGTACAGATTTCTGTAAGATGAGGAGAAATGAATGCTTTCTTCTGACCTTTTTTTAAATTGTTGTTCACTAAGCTGTAAGATTTTCCACGCAGCAACTGAAATGTAGTGGAAGATGTCTAGCTCTGGTGTAAGTGTAACAACAGCAAGCACAGAACTATATACTAAACTCATGAAATATCTTGCTAATAGGTGTACTTCATATACCCACGTGAGTGAAGTACCTCAGGAATATAACATTAATGAAAGATACTGACTATTCTGTAGATCAGTTGCATCAGCAGTGACACAGATGTGACTTGAATAGGATTGACACATTTTCTAGTTTTTCTACTGAATAGCTATCAGAAAAATGTATCTGAGTCTGCCTTTTGAAATGAAGGCAATAAAAGTGAGCCTGTATTTCAGGAACAGTATACTTCATTTAGGACAATACAGCAGTGCAAGGTTAATACTTTTCAGATTTTCAGCATATGAAATTTGCTCATCTGCTTATGCAGAAAGTCTCTAAAGCAGTGCTAGTGAGAGAAGTGTAGTTTTGTTAGTGCATCTTCAATGTTAACTTTTTGTCATCTTCCATTTATCCTTTTCCATGTATCTTTTATGTTTTGTTCCTGTAGCACAACTTCCTCCAATGACATCAAGACTATAGTTACTATTAGACCATCTAAGAAACTAGAACTGTGACCCTATAAAAAATGGGTCCCTACTGCAGAAAAAGCCTTCCTAAGTTGGTTTCCAAGAGCTATGTTTGGAGCAAGCTGTCAGTTTTGGGTCCCAAACTGTGCTTGCCACGCACTTTGCCTGGTCTTTTCTGCCATATCTCCCAGTGTCTGCAAATGGCTGGGTTCTTTTGCAAAGGTGCCAGTCAGAGTTCTACCTCTTCTGTTTCCAGTGTAGACCAATATTACTGCCTCAACTCCACCACAACTAACTATAGCAACAACATCCAGCCCTTCCTCCTTACCATCTGCATCCTCCTGTGCAGAAACAACAAAAATGGAAGAAAGGCAGCAGTGTGACAGCATGTGTGAGTTGTACTTAAGAAATGCTGTTTGTGAAAGCAACCAGCTGTGAGGTTATTTATGGTCTGTGATGTGTTTTTCACCATGTTTTATTGGCATTTTTTCCACTCGTAATTACAAGTTATCATAAATGTTGTTTTGAAGTGCAATTGCTATTTATTTAGACTGAGTATGAGCATTTAGGTGTAACATACTAAAAATCATCTTCTATTCAGAATTTTGTGCTAGGATTTTCAGAATTATTCAGAACAGCCACAGTGCATTCCTCTTATTTAGTAGATTTGCCTCAGTACAGACCTTCAAAATGTTCAGAATCACTGGCTTGCATGAAATCTTTTCCATCTTTGGTATTCAAGTTTTTAACCTAAGAAGTGAGCTGTTTTATGCAACTGTTTTGTTAGTAAACCCTCTGTCCTGTACCTTCAGGAATAACATTTCCCCAACATATAAAATCCTATGCAGCCTGACAGAACACCACATCAAAACTGACAGTGGTGCAGAACATGTAATTCTTTCAGTCTTGCTGCTGCTCCAGGAAAGTGTGGAAGTAGTTCTGTTGTCTATAAGGAAAACGGGAAGACAAGCATATTGTTAATATATTTATAGTGCTATCTAGAGACTCCAGTAGATTGGAAAGTGTGTAGACACATAAATTACAGATTCCAGAGGTAGAGGCAAGGTTGAAATCTATAATTTTATAATTCCAATTCCATATCCCATTCTATTCCCTTTAGGAATAATCACCAGTATATGACTTCCTGTAGATTAAAGAAAAAAAAGCCAACATAAAAATATAATTTTCCTCCTCTTTTTCTAGGTGCTCTGAACTTAATTTAGTAAATGATTCTTCCTGAACATGCAAGTCTCCCCAGACTATCATCAGCTCTAATTATTGTCATCTATTATTCCTATATTTTCATTGAAATTTCCTTTTCTACAGTTGTTACAGTTGCACTGTACATGTAGCTGCAAGATTATGGTGCTTATCTCTATGGACCATGCAATTGCCACTTATAGCATTTATTTTCAAGGAGACATCTGTGAGATGTATAGCCACCTATCTCCAGAGTCTGCATACTGTCATTAAGAGTCTCAAGGTTGATTTGCAATGTAGTAGTTGTGAAGTCACTCTGTGTAATACACCTCATTATTACATAAATTTTTTTATCCCTAAAAAAAATTTATCCATAAAAAAACCTCAGTGTATTTGTTAGTGTACTAATCTAAGAATATCTGAGTGTATAAAGTGATGGAAAGAAGATAATAACAGTAATAATCCCTTTGATTTTAGGAATTTGTCCGAGATTAGAAATTGGAGAGGAAGGAGTATCCTTTAGAGAAGATTGGACAACTACTTAGATTCTGTGTACACAAAAACATCATAGAAGACCCAGAAAACACTTTAACGATACTTAAGGTTTTCCTGTAGCTTATATAAATTTTTTTCTGGTATAACTCCCAGGATTTTAATGTAGTTCTTCAATTTTTTTGTTTTGTTTTGTTTGCTTTTTTGAAGAACTTAAAAGGGAACAAAGTTTTTTGTTGTATATAAATCATGGCAGTGTGTAATACAGTAATGAATCTATAGTATGGGAAAGTGGTGATATTGCCTTTGATGTTGTCTGATTATCTTTTCATAATTACAGTCTATTACAAAATTGTATTCCTGGGAGCTGAGACAAAAAATGCAACAGAACACTAGGATCTCAGCTGTTACATCTTGAGTAACTTTAGCATCAACTAGAGTTGCTGAAGATTATTTCAATTTGTACACATTGGTGAAAAATAGCAACTTCTCTCTCCCTTTAATGTCACATGAAGCCTTCATCCTCAGTGATGCTTTGAGTCCACTGAGAAATTGTTGCCCAATTGAATTCAGCAGTTTTGCCACCAACCACAGTAAACGGATTCCTCTCCTGTATGTTCCTATGCAGTATGATCCTTACCCGCAGTACTTGATGTCACTGGTTTTCACTTTTTTGTTGTTGTTGTTAGGTTTTGTTGTTTTGTTGTGTTTTTTGTTTTTTTTTTTTAAGAAAAAACTGAGGAAAGAAGTGTGTGTCCTACACAGACTTTAGTAATAGGGCATGAAAGGCATTTCTACATTAAAATAGGAATGTAATCTTCCCTGTGCAGTAATGGATTTAATAATACCTAGCTGTTCTTAGGATGATTACACTTTAAAGTTGAATGTAAATAAGTTACCAATAAAAGGCAACATCTGTTCAGACAATTGTAGTATGTATTATTAATAACCTAATTTCTGAAACAATCTATTGTAAATAAACTGGATTTATTTATTTTGTTAGAGGAAAGGGGCTGTAGAAATAGAACTTAAAAATGTTCATCATTTAAACTATCTTAGGAGTCCTGCTAATACTTCAAATAGTGCTAATTATGTCATTTCAGTTAATCCATTGAAAAACATATTTCCCTAAATGCTTCATGACTTTTTGGGTGTTAATTGAATATCTGTCATTAGAGCTTTGGAAACAAATGCTAGTTTGCAAGCAGGTGTCACAGAAAATATTTTAAAACAACTACTTCTTCAGTATATATTGTAATATTTAAATGCATTTGGCTATTAATATATAGATTTTAACAGAGATATTAAAATAATGAAGTATTGCTAACAACTAAGGTCAAATTCTATCTGTTTGCTATTACTTATACTGGGGACTTGATCATTTCAATATGTTTCTAACTTATTAATGATCACACTCAGTTATTTTGTTGTTGCTGTTATTTTGGGGTTTTTTTCTCTTTCTGGACAGAATTATGCATTTGATATCTTGTGTATTTTCTTTAGCCTATCTTTTACAGCTAGTCCTCTGGTTTACTTGTCAAATTCATTGCAGGTAATTGTCAGTATTTCACTTGAAGATATATAGTCATTACTTTATTTTCAAAAATACACTCCTAGTGGTTTATATAGGGTTCTTATATTTGCTCTTCTCAACCTGATTTGACTTTCAGTTTGTTTGATAAATTTCAATTGCTATTTTTCACTGCAGTATACAGGAAAAATTTCATATTAGGTATAGCAAAAAAAAAGAAAAAGCAATAAAGTTAGATTTGTGAATTATGTTAAAATATAATTAAATGTATGACTGACATATTTGCAGTGTTTTATGAAGAATATTCTGAACATTCCCTGTATATTTAACCACTTAGATGTCTGCAAATCTCAACATGAAAGTTTATAATTTTTTTTTTTCCTGACATGATCTTACTTTCCTCTGTTAAAAGAAAGCTGGAAAGTAAAAAAAAGCTACACTGTTCCACATGTCACTATATTCTCTAATATTACAGAAACAATCTGTCATACAGACTGTCAATATTATTAGCTCTGAAGGAACTATTATACATTCCCTATATTTGTGACTTTATTGATTTTTCTGTCATTCCTATAGAGAGAAACTGGTATTTTCTAACAAAATGTAATTTGCTGGAACAAACAAGCAGTCAAGTCCTGATGAAAATAATTCTAGGAGATGGCCGTTCTAGCTACAAATGAGTTATGTAGGCCGATTCTGCTTTGTTGGTGTCTGCTTTGTATGCACTTTCTCATGTTCACAGTCCTTATTAACAATGTACCTTTTAATTAAAAAGAACTACATTTTCACTTATTAGCCTTGATGTGCCCAAGCTCACTAATTGGAATTTTCCAAAGTTCTGATAGAAATTAGTCATTTAATTTCCACTGAATTTTTAGGATACATGCTCATGGTCATAAAACATTTCCTAAAAAGACACTGAACTCATGTAGCTGTTTGTATGCACGTCAAGTGTATGATTTCTGTGAACCGTAATGAGGAAACTGGATTTTTGAGTACTAATGGACTTTTAGGCCAAAGAATTTGTAAATTACTGGTCTGTAGGAAAATTGAAGTATTTTTCTAATAACAGACTGTATACCTTCAACCTGTGCTTAACAGCATTGTGAGAAACAAGCAAAATCCACAGTCCTTGTTTTATGTTAGCATATATGAAATGTTTTCTTAGTATCAGTCTTTGTACTTTTTTGATATAAACTTGTATGTATGCTCAAAAGGGAAGGAAGGCATGTTGTATCATCCTGCTTTGCCTTTCTGTATGCAGCTCTGGTAATGGGAGTGGCCAAGCTGAGTTCTGGGCAAAGCTGCTTTTACCATAATTCATCACAATTATAAATTTGTTTCTGAACCAGATCTAATGCAAACCGCTCTGGAAGAGCACCTATTCTGGTGGTATCTGTTTATTATTGTGCTTTCAGAGTCACTAATAGAAGTACTGTTGATAGAGCAAAAAATGTTTTGCCTGACGTGTGTTGGGGGGGGGGGGCGAAGTTAATTGTTTGTTCTTGGCAAACTTGTTCTGCGGATGACATGTCACATGTCATGGGAATGAGAAATAGGAAAACAGTAAGGAGTGGGTTACCTATTCTCTGAAAGAAGGAAAAATAAAAGATGTATGGTATGCCTAAAAAGCAGTACAGCTAAGGTAGTATTATAGAGCTGAATAGAAAAAGAAGTAATGATAATCTTTGTTCACTTTACTTGATTTACTTTGTTCACTGTACTTGATTGTAAGATTTGACTACATGTTCCTTATTCATTATTCTAAGATTAAACTCCAGTTTAGCATAGGCAAACTACTCAATGAATGCACAAGCATTTATCACTGTTAGAAGTATCTGCAAGATCAAAAGAAATCTTACTATCTTAATTTCTTTCTGTAAAACTTCTGAGGCTAAAGGGGAACTCAGGAGTTCTTTTATTATGTCATTATGTCAGAATTATGTCATCTACTCTCTGTACATTACTTCTTCAAGCTTAGCCTCTAGCCATCTCTTCTTTCTTCACCCTGTAGCCATTGGCCTTACATCTGTAGGGTGTCTGTGAAGATATTGAAGGCTAAATCTAGGATCCATTTATTTCTGATGCCTTTGACTCAACTGTCTTGTAAACACCATGTGTCACAGTGGAGAAGAATGCAAAGCATTGAGCTGTTGCTTGCATCTTCCTGCAGTGAAAAATCAAGAGATCATATAGGAAAAAAAAAAAGTGTGAATTTCTGTATTTACCTTTATTTTTCATTTAATATCTATGAAAAATCCAACCTTAACTTGCAGATAGGAATACAGTGTATTTCCCTAGGAAAGAACAAGCATTTGAAGGGGCAATAGAATGAGCCTGTATCCATTTTCTGTAGTTGTGTGCTGATTTAGAAGCAGGAGCCAAAGCCCTGACTATAAAGAATTTATTATTTTGTGGGTCCAAGTGCTACAGAATATTTTTACCTAATCTTAAATGTTTAGATGCTGTTTTATTTCACTTATATAAACCCATTATATTTAATTTCATACAGTTACAGCAAGCAGCTATTCCGTTAGGTTTCTCTGGAACCACAGGTATCAGTGGGGACATAAACAAAAATGAAGAGTCACTGCTTGCTTGTATTATGTCATCTATTTCCACATTTCCATAGTTAATATTTACTTATTATAAGCAGATTTTGACTTTTGCTGGTATATTTCTCTAGATTACTGTATTTGATAGGTAAGTTAAGCAATATAATTTTCAATAAACAAACATGTTTACTTCAGGCAAACTAGAGCAAGAGAAAAATCAGCTATCTTGATTAGATTTTGTTTTAAGCTAAAAGCTGAAATTTGATTGAGTCACAGCAGGGCCAATTTGAAGAGTCACAGCACGAAAGGAATATGTAAGGATTTGATCAGACTTTTAAATGAGTGTTACACAAATATGATTTAAATAATCCTCCATTTCAGACGTTAAAAAAGCTTTGACAATAAACAAAAAAGCTCTTCCCCCAGCAACTCAGAAGTAATCTGCAAGTACTTGCTGTAAAGTCTAACTTCATTCTCTGGGCCAAGTGCAGCATATCCAGCCATTAAATACTGTCCTCAGTGAGATCTGAATTAAATGTGTAATTGTTAAATGAGACACCATAGTGTCCTGATCCTTTCTGCATTTTCAGTCCTGTATTTGCTGCTTAGTGGTACACTTAAGAATCCAGTCCTATTGCTAGTTGAACTAATGCGTAAAAGCGTATAGTACTTATGTATTTACTCATATTTGTAATTTAAAAAAAAATAATAAAATGAGCTTTAAACCCAATTTAAAATTGCTGTGAATCTTGCAAATAATATGAATTCCAGGAAAGAGGATAACCATTTTAACTGACTCAACAAAGGAAGGCAGAAATTTGCCACAATGATCACACCATGATATTAAGTAAATTAAGTAAAATATTAAAAAAAAAAAAAAAGAAAAAAAAAGTATCCTATCACCAAGACGGCAAAATGCCATTCAATTTCTTTGGTGTAGAAAGAAGGAAATTGACCATAGTGTCTGGTTAATTACATCCGTGGTGGTCTTTTGAGTTAGGATTACTGTTCTGATTTTGAAGTAGTTAAAAATCCAATGAAAGATTTTTAAAAGCCATAGACTTTCAGTAGATCAAAACTTGAGGAAACTGACTCAGGTATAATTTTCTTTTTACTTATGTGCTGGGTGACCCAAGAGGACAGAAGCCACGGGGGTGCTCAGCAAGCAGGCTGTCAGTGCTTCATAGGGGTTCAG